>CALNHX010010609.1:0-38753 GCA_940337035.1 Agriotes lineatus
TGTTTGGAGTATAAAAGGGTTGCAGTTAATACCAAATTTGCATGGTGCAATAAAAGGAAATGTTGAAAATAAGATTAGCATACTAAATGAAGGAAGACAAAGAATATGGTGAGAATATTTAACTAAAGCAGTGCTAATCTACAGAAGAAAGTAAAAAGAAAGAAATACTGAACTAAATGTATTGTTGAATTACATTTGACATTATGCGTCGATTGAGTTGGATTACAACGAGCTATTTACACGGAAGGAGAGTCGCAGGAAAGTCGTTGGCAGAGTGAGCATGTTTATGGGGCTTGTCAATTGAGGTCTGCTGTCTTGTCCTTGGTGCTGAGCTGTGGTGTACTTCAGGAGAGTGGATTGGATTAAATATTGAAGAGAAACAACTACTACTAGGGTCTGCTTGGGTCCGTGCTGTGAGGGAACTGTTTGGGCTGGTTTCTGAGGCAAACTAGTTTTTCCTGGGTTAATACGGATCCTGATTCTGGGCAGTATGACAGTTTGGTTGGCGGTGGTGGTTTTCACCGTGGTTTTGAGTGGAGCGGTTGTGTTCAGTAGCAGAGTAGAACGGGTTGGTTTCTGTGGAAGAGAGTGATCAGTTCAAATAAAAGCTAAATGAGTCTAGGTATTAAATAAGAACTGAAAAAAATAAAAATTAAAAGTGAATTAATTATTAAGGAAGTACTTACTATTTGAGATTGTCATATAACAAATGGAACGATCAAGTATTTGTGATTGCATTTTCAAAGTTGGTTTGGCGTACCGTTTGACAGAGGTTTTTTTGTATTGTCATAATTAAAATCGGAACATCAAATTTCAGAATAAGCAATCTAGATAAAAGGAATTCAGTCTAATTTTCAGTCAAGTGCAATTTCAGGAGCAAGCCGGAAAAATAATTTTGAATGCCCAAATTAAATAAATAGGGCAATTTATGTTGACTAAAATATAATTATAAACATATACTCATAGGTAACACAAGTTGAGTTCGGACGCTCGAGCTGTGCAGACGCGTAGGATCTGCTGGAAGTGATATCTTGAACTCGTTATAATCGCGCGGTCGCGGACCGGCTGTGTTTAATATCAATTGGTTCAGTGACATTAAACATCAAAAATAAACTGCAATAACTACTCCAAACCCAAATCGGCCTGACCCCATCCAAGGGTCAGGTACGATATTCAAATGGCAAACACAGGGAAACGTAAGTCAGGCGAATTAACTCCTCCCGTCAATGAAGTACTAAAAAGATACTATTGGAGTACTAACGATTCTACAAACAAAAATCGATATCATATTCTTGATTCAGACAACGAATTATCAACAGAAAATAATTCAACTAATGGTGAAGTATCAAGTAGCCAAGATAAACCAAGTAGCATAACCCCCAAAATACCTCCACTATTTATCCACAACGCGACAACATCTAATCACAAAGAAATTATCAGAGATATAAAAGCAATAGCTAATGATGAATTCACCACTGAGCTAAAAAACACATACCTTAAGATAAATTTAAAAAAGCAAGAACATTACCGAGCACTATCAAAGTACTATATGGCAAACTTGGTACAATTTCACACCTTCCAGAACCCAAATGATAAACCATTGTCGGTGATTATAAGAAGTGTACCGATATCGCTTACAGAAGACGAAATCAAACAAGAACTTGAAGATCTAAAATATCCAGTAAAAAGCGTTACTCGGCTTAGGAATCGAGACAAACACCCAATACCTATTTGTGCAGTTATATTACCATCTACTGACGTATCTAATAACATCCTAAAGCTAGAATACTTAGCCAACTGCAAAGTAACAGTTGAAGTAAGGAGAAAACAGCAACACATACCCCAATGCCATAACTGCCAGCAGTATGGACATACCAAAAACTATTGTGCAGCTAAACCCAGGTGCGTAAAGTGCAATCAAGACCATCATACCAGGGACTGCAAAAAAGAAATCAACACAAAACCAATCTGCGTTAATTGCCAGGGGGAACATCCTGCCAGCTATCGAGGATGCCCACACCATGTAATGCTTCAAAAACAACGAACACCATTCAACAAACCAAGGCAAGCAACAAATCAAAACTTTACTCGATCAAACACAACCTACTCACAAGCTACAACCCAAAAATTTCAAACTCAAAATCAATCCTTCTACATAGATAACGCATCCCCTCTAACCGACAACATAAGTAAGATTATCATTCAACTTATAACCCCAATCATTGAGCAAATTAAAACTTATATTATCAACAATCTCCTCCCTAACATCCTCAATGGCAAATAATATGACAAATACATATAAAAATATCACATTTTTAAATTTTAATGCTAATGGGATAAAATCCCAGCGATCACAGCTCATAGCCTTTTTGGCAAGATATAAAATAGACATTGCGTGTATAACTGAAACTCACCTATGTGAAGGTGAAATATTCAAAATAAGCGGCTATCACGTAGTACGTAATCAGCTCGCGTTGCTTCAGGGGGAGTGACCATTTTAATAAAAAACAAATACCAATTCAACTTACTCGACAACCCTACCTGTAATAGTATTAAAGCTGTATCCGTATATGCAACAATCGATAGCGCCTGGCAGATAAAAATCACGTCAGCCTATAAGCAACCAAATGTAAAACTAAACGCAGCCGATTTTAACATCATCTTCGATGACCAAATGCCCACGCTGCTACTAGGCGACCTAAATAGCAAAAGCACGTACTGGGGCTGTCGTAGGAACAATCCTAGTGGCACCCAACTCAATAATATAGCAGTAAACCAACAACTTCAGATACTCGCCCCTAACGGATACACTTACTTTCCATATCGACGCGATCACCAGCCAGACATATTAGGTATAGCGGTGACAAGGAACTGGGCTTATCCATTGCAACAAACGATAATTAATGAGCTAGATTCAGACCATCTACCGATATTAATCACCCTAAATGATGTAAACATTTCAAAAACAACTCAGCCAAGGTTAATAAACGGAACAGTGAACTGGATAAAATTTAAAGCAATTTTAAACGACCAGCTAGTCAATCCCTACCCAGTAAACAATACACGAGACATAGATACTAACATCGAAATATTTACATCAATCGTGACCAGTGCAGTGCGCACTGCAACAAAAACAAGACCCAACAACCGCAAAACAAATCCAAATATACCGCCAACGCACATTATAGATCTTATCAACGAAAAGAGTAGACTACGCAGACTATGGCAGCAAATACGAGACCCCCTAGTAAAGAACCAATTAAACAACATTTCTCACAGGATAAAAAGAGAATTAGACAGTCACAGGATCAACAGTTACAGAAGGCACAGAGAGAACCTAGAAAAGAATGACCCAGGAATGTGGAAAACAACAAAAGCGATTACAAGACAACAAACCATTATACCAACATTGGTGGACAACAATATCAGATACAGCACAGACGAAGAAAAAAGCATACTATTTGCTGATCACTTAGAAAGAACTTTTACTCCATCAATCGCGGAAAAAAACAGGCATTTTTACAACACGGTGATTGCATACAACGAAACACACATGCCAATAAGCAATGATTTTGACCTTCCCGCCACCCCAAAAGAACTCATGGCCTATATTAAGCAATTGCCGCTAAAAAAAAGCCCCTGGAAACGACTTAATACCCAATGTGGTATTAAAAAACCTACCCAAAAACGGCATTGTTTACCTAGTAACCCTATTTAATGCATGCCTGAGAACTGGCTACTTCCCGAACAGATGGAAACATGCACATATTTTGATGTTTGTGAAATCAGGAAAAAATGGCAAGGACAAAAGTAGCTACCAGCCAATTAGCCTACTCAGTACATTATCAAAGCTACTAGAAAAAGTAATTAGTCACAGACTAAATCAAGCAATTGAAAACAACAATATAATCTCCAAAACCCAGTTCGGGTTTCGCAAAACCCACTCGCAACACTCCAATTACAAAGAGTCTCAGAGCTAATAGAGCACGAATTCGAAAATAAGCAATTTACTGTCATAGCTTTCCTCGACATCTCAAAGGCCTTCGATAAAGTATGGATTGACGGGTTAAAACACAAAATACTACACATAGACATACCTAGCTACTTAAAGGCCATTCTATTTTCATTCATGAACAACCGAACCTTTGCAGTAAAAGTCAACGGCTCGTTATCAACGACAAAAGACGCTTGGACAGGAGTCCCGCAGGGAAGCGTACTCGGACCCATACTCTACAACATCTATACTCACGACATCCCACATCAAACTATCTGTGAGATAGCAACATTCGCCGACGATACGGCAATCATCGTCCAACATAACAACCTCACAGAAGCCGTCGAACAACTCCAAAGCGCCCTTAACATCACAGCAAAATGGTTCACAAAATGGGGACTAACGATTAACTCTTCAAAATGTGCTAATAAAATGTTCACATTAAAGCGTATTATAAACGTACCAAACATAACTATAAACGGAGAAAACATACCCTGGACCGATAAAACTCAAAGCGTTAAGTACCTGGGCATGTTACTAGACACACGGCTCACTTGGAGTGCGCACATAAACAAGAAACTAAAAGAAGGATATGTAAGACTAACCCAACTTATCCCTCTAGTCAACAGAAAATCCCCTCTACGAACAGAATGTACTCTACTCTTGTATAAAGCCTTGCTAAGATCTCTTATCACCTACGCCTGCCCTGTATGGAGCTCAGCCTCAGATACCAACATCAAAAAAATCCAGGTATTCCAGAACAAGGTACTTAGAATAGCAGCCAATGCTCCGTGGTTTGTCACCAACACCCAAATCCACAATGAACTCGGAATTGAACCAATAAAGACATTCATCCAAAGACTAACCAAAAAGTTCTTCGATAATATAAACCTCTGTGAAAGTGCAGTGAATCTACAGCTCGGTCGCCGTAATATTCACACTAGACTTAAAAGGAAACTCCCCCAAGATGTAATAGACAACATTTAAGATAGTATAACAATTAAACTTCGAGGAGACACTATTAGATTGCCTCAAAGCTAAGATAATTAAGTTACCAAATTGTAATTAATATCAAAACCATGTATAACAATGTATATTGTTGATCTGGTTAAAACTAAAATTATATAAAAAAAAGGCGTCACCAATTTAATTAGTCAACTCGCAAACGTAAATTGGAAGTTTCAGTTATGATCTTAGCTGTTGTGAATTACAATGAAGGTTTAAAATCACCGTTAATTGAAGACTTTCAGATAAACTATTTCTGTTAATAACAAAAGTGAGTGCGACGTAATCCAAGCGATATTTATTTACATCGATATAGGTGAGTAGACAATTAAATAAACCACAGTGGTGTTTTTACACTGGCAGCTTTTACCAATATTATTAATTACTGCAAAGACTTGTGTCAGTTATAAAATCTACCTGTAAAGTGTTCACACTATGCTTACATGTGGTATCTACCAGTTTACATTTTGATTAATTAACAGATCTATACACACATTATAAATTTCATAAATTTCTCGCGTATTATTGCTCATTATGAATCAATAGATTAACTTTGGATTATGATCACGAATAAATATATCCGAATTACAAAATAGCTGCATTCGCTTATCTGTCCTCCAAAGACAGCACAACAAAGAGCAGTAAACCGCCAAGTAAATGAAAGACGAAAACCACAGCAAATGAAGTACAAACAACAAAGGCAGGCAACAAAACCCGCAACAGAGGCCCTGTAATAACGTTACGTATTAATAAACACCCTTGTAGTTCGGTGGTACACCTACTTTGGTTAATAATCGGCATACTGTTCTATAGTCCCCAAAGATGATCAGCTTCACGACACAAACGCTATCTTGTCGCATCACCAATCCCTTAAGGAGTTACATCTAGAGTATGAACACAACGATAAGTCGATTCGTCAACCCGAATAAGCAACTTACTCTGAAACAATGCCAGTCTCATATTAATCCGTCGCAGTATAGACGTTTACCCCAAATTCAAACCATACCACTATAGGAATCGGGAAATCATAATGAGGGCTAAGCAACCATCGTATTTATAAATCTCGCAGCCAAAGCGGTAGAAGACGAACTTCAAGAAAAGTACCGATGCATCTGTTATTACAAAAGTTAACAAAATAACGTGCCGAAACGGTCCTAGCATAACCGAGACTCCTGGAAGTAAATACACAACCGTCTCAAGCCTAACGAGCATACTACGCTTAACTATGTTAAATAGGGCAAAGTAATCCAAACCGTATCAACGAACGTTTAAGAGAAACCAAGACAATAAGAGAAATCACACATCCATTCAATAAGACAAACCAGGAATTAATTATTACATGTAAACTGTCAGTTCAAGACACTTTGACGGGTCCACAGCCACTACCAATGCACGCGTTCAACCTAATAAACCAATTAGTGGAGTAGATCTGGCGAAAAAAACCCCGAAAAACGAACTCTCTCTGTTCGAAAATTTTTGTTTGTGATTTTATAGAGTCGGGGTCCCTCTTTCAGATGATCACTATGGGAAGACTACCGGAGGTGTGAAGGGGGGGAAAATTGCCGTTCAAAGATATGGGGAAGCGGGATTTTCGCGAATAACTCGCTGAGTTTTATCCCGATCGGAACAGTTTATATGAGATGAAATAAAGGGCTCGCAAATACAAACAAAATGAACTTTGGTTGGTCGAAATAGGTCCAGCGGTTCGCGAGATATTGCGTTTTGAAGGTCGAAAAACTGCGCCCGGAATTTCGCCACAACGGGAACCCTCCGCGGGCCGTGTTCGCATTTTTCGCAGGAAAGATATTGACCTAGCGACTTTATATTTTCTCCCCTGTTAGGTAATCACAATCAAAATAGTTTGTCCAAATTTCAAGTCACTAGGTCAATTAGGAAGGGAGGGGGACGGAAAAGAATAAAAAAACTTTGATCGGGGCGAACTTTTTTGTTTATTGGCCGATCCGGGTCATCCAAACTGGAAAATCTTTGTTAATTTTTTCGCTACAAGATGAGTTGGGGGTGACCAAGATTTTCGCGAAAATGGGGAAATGGCGGGCAATTTTCCGATTTAAAAAACCTTATTTCTTCATTTTCGCGATGTAGGAGTGGAGTAGGAAACAATTTTTTTCTGACACCAGATTGCATTTTTTTTCCCTTATAAATAAGTCCTGTAAGAATCCGGTAAGACAATTATTCAGGGAGGAAGAGAGGTGAACGCGTTTTGCCCTATAGAAGGGCAAGGGATAGGGCTAGCGACTTTGGGCAGGGCTCATTCTCAAGGTTAATAAATTCCCTTTCATGTTTATTTTATCGCGAAGCGTTACCTTGATCAGGGGCTGCACGCGCGCGTGATATGTTTATCACGGCGAGGGCGAGATGCCGGCGGCAGAGCCTAGCGCTCCCTCTCCTCGTTCTACTCTCTTACAAATCCATATTCACGCTCATCTCGTCTGTGTGTACCAGTGAGCGGGAACTCCTGATAAACATATCACGCGTGCGTGCAGCCCCTGATTAAGATAGGGCTTCGCGATAAAAAAAAACCATGATAGGAAATTGATTACCCTTGAGAATGAGCCCTGCCCAAAGTCGCTAGCCCTATCCCTTGCCCTTCTACAGAGCAAAACGCGTCCACCTCTCTCCCTCCCTTAATAATTGCCCTACCGGATTCTTAGGGAGCTCATTTTCAAGGGAAAAAAATTCAATCCAGTGACAGAAAAAAATTGTCTCCTACTCCACTCCTTCATCGCGAAAATGAAGAAATAAAGTTTTCGAAATCGGAAAATTGCCAGCCATTTCCCCATTTTCGCGAAAATCTTGGTCGCCCCTGACTCATCTTGTAGCAAAACAATTAACGAAGATTTTTCAGTTTGGATTACCCGGATCGGCCAATAAATAAAAAAGTTCGCCCCGATCAAAGTTTTTTTATTGTTTTCCCTCCCCCTCCCCTCCTAATTGACCTAGCGACTTGAAATTTGGACAAACTATTTTGATTGTGATTACCTAACAGGAAAAAAAATATAAAGTCACTAGGTCAATATCTTCTCTGCGAAAAATGTGAACACGGCCCTCGGAAGGTTCCCGCCGCGGCGAAATTCCGGGCGCAGTTTTTCGACCTTCAAAACGCGTTATCTCGCGAACCGCTGGACCGATTTCGACCAACCAAAGTTTATTTTGTTTGTATTTGCGAGTCCTTTATTTCATCTCCCATAAACTGTTCCGATCGGGATGAAACTCAGCGAGTTATTCGCGAAAAACCCGTTTCCCTATATCTTTGAACGGTAATTTTCCCCCCTTCGCACCTCCGGTAGTCTTCCCATAGTGATCATCTGAAAGAGGGACCCCGACTCTATGTAATCACAAACAAAAATTTTCAAAACGAGAGAGTTCGTTTCCAAACCCAGATCTACTCCACTATATGCTTTCCAGTATTATATTAAAGAAATGCAGCGACAGTGTATCTCCTTGTTTTACCCCTTTGTTCACGGTGTTGTTTCTTGTCGTTAGTGTATTAATTTTTATTACCGCTTCTGTTTCTTGCAGTATCAATCTTACTAATCTGCTCAGTTTACTTGGAATTTTTAAGTTTTTAAGTTCTTTTGTTATTTTCTCTCTGTAAACAAGAGTCGAAGGCACTTTTAAATGGATGAATAATAAGTGTATCTCCAAGTTATGTGCATATGCTTTTTCCACTATTTGTTCTAGTAGGCGAATAGATGTTGAACAAAGATTTTTAAACTGATAAATTAGCCGCCTGTTTAGTTTCATCCGGCATTTCATTATCGAATTTGAGTCCATTATAGAATAAGTTTTTTGAGAACATGATTTTGCTGTTAAAGGTAATCTAAAGTCATTTACAAATCTAGTCTTATAGTCTAAAAGCTGGTGAAATTTTTTAGTGATGATTTAGTTAAGGCCTATTTTTTGAGAAGACGGCATGGAACGGCAAGTCCCTAAAATAAAGTTTTTTCGGACAAATCGTTGCTTCGCCTCGTCTGGAATAGGAGATGAGTCTGCAAATATTTTTTAGGGACGTGTAACAAACAATGTTTTTTTGTTATAGCTCCACAAATTTTTAAATGGCTACTTTAGGGACTCATTTGAGTCCGTAAAATGGTACATTTACGGCCTCGTCCCTAAAAGTTGTCATAGCAACCTTTTGCGGATTATTTTTAACTTTTAGGGACTAGGCCGTAAATGTACCATTTTACGGACTCAAATGAGTCCCTAAAATAGCTATTTTTGGGAGCATATACAAAAAAAGTCTTTGCAGTATTTTTCAACCTCCTTAAAACTAAAGTGAACATTCCTCTGTGCGACATATTGTTTTAATGACGCCCAAACTAACTCGATAAGATTCAGATACGGGTGGTATGGAGGCACTCGTAACACATCATGTCCTTTTTGGTGTAATCAGTAATCAATTTCATAAGTCGTAAATCGCAGTTTATGTAATAGTTTAGTCACCATGTCATTTTTGCTTGAAAATGAACCGAAATTTGAAATTTCTTTTTTGGGGTGTTGGGGGGGGTCCAACAAAGCGTAACTTTAAGTTGTCAACCCAGATTTCCCATGTGCTATTACCGCTATCTTTAAAAAAGATGCGTTTGATTTTTTTGCGATAACTTGGCTCCCGTTAACGGTACGTGAAAATGAAGTGGAACTTTTATCTAGTGTTTTTGTGCTTACAATTTATGTTCAATTACTTTTTCACGTACGAGCAATATTAGTCGAGATATCGAATGGGTAAGAAAAGTGTGAACGAGTTGAGATTTTTTTTTCGCGCTTCTTCGCTTGTATTTTGTTTCTCGACTTATTTAGCGAAAAAGTAATTATTATAAAACTTGTAGAGTTTGAAAATACCTGCAATTTTTATCCCATTATAAATTAAAATACGACTAAAATTACAACCTGTAGGGTGGACCAAAGTCATCAAGTCGACGCGCAATTATGATTTCATGTATCGTACTATTACATAAATGACATAATACTCGTCATTACATTGTTAGAATCATTATATTTCTTAGTGGACAACTTGAAATTCAACTTTCCTGGACCCCCAACATTTCAAAAGCGGAGTTTAAAATTTCAGTTCTTAAGAATTTGACAATTAAACATTGTTCAAAGTACCTACTACGTACACTTACAATCCGAGCCTCAAGTTCATATGTGACTTTTGCAGGATACGACATGTTATTTTATGTATTCTGAAATATGAAAGAGTTCTTACATTATTAGAATAAATATACTTGATTAAGTATGCTGTACATAACATTATATGGTTGCATATTATTAAAAAAATTCTATTTACTTTAATTATTTGCAATGTTAATTGAGCAATACATAAACTACCTTTTTCTTCCATTAATACATCGTGATTCATGTGTTGTGGTCCATTACTCATTCAGCATTTCAACCCATGGAAACTGAAGGTGGTTCGTCTAATACCGGCCACGTGATATCAAGCCATCGTCTAGACTTTCGAGGATTTGCCTCTCCGTCTTTTGCCATGTTTTCCTTGAACAATAATTGTCTCTAGGTTGTCAGTTCTACAGACAATATGGCCCAAGAATTGAAGTATCTTTGTTCAAACGTTGTTTGAGAGGCGTTTGTGTAGCTTTGTTGCCTCTAAAACCGACGCTTGATTCTATGCCCAGTCCATGCGATTTGTAACATTCTATGCCAGCAAAATATTTCGAATGCGTTCGTTCTTCTTATAAACTATACAAAACATGCATTAATTTTTATAAGGGCATGGTTGTTCCTGTACTACTATACAAATGTGAAAATTGAATGATTACTAAAAGCCAAGCAAGAAAAATATTGGATCATAAACAATGAGGAAATTAGAAAAAAATTAGGTATTTCCAATCTAAATAAAAAAAATAAAACAATACAGAACCAATTGGCACGAACATCTCTATAGGTTGGATGACTCCCGTATACCTAAACAACTGCTTTATTACTAGACTACAGGCGGATGAAGAAACCACGGATGACCAAAAAGACGCTGGAAAGACCAGCTTTATTCTGTGAGATCAGAACAAACCAAAAGGTTTAATACCTGACGCTGGTGATCATGAATGATAAACCTTATTGTTTTGTGTATAGAAGTGAAACTAAGTTTTCGTAATTGTAAATGCCTATTTGTTTTTTGTAAATCGTAGTTTTCGACATTTTTACAATTTAGAAAACATAAAATAATGTTATATTCTGCAAAAGTCACAGATGAACTTGAAGTTCGGATTGTAAGTGTGCGTAGTACATTGAACGATGTTTAATAGTAAAATTTCTTAAGAACCGAAATTTTAAACTCCATTTTTGGAATGTTGGGGGTCCAGGAAAGTTGAATTTCAAGTTGTCCACTAAGATGTTCTATGAAATATAATGATTCTAATAATGTAACGTGTAACGTGTAACGTTTATTATGTCATTTATGTAATGGTACAATACATGAAATCCGAATTACTCCCCCCCTCCCCCCCTCCATTCCTGGAGTAGATTACGTGACCTGTAGCCCATACAACAAAGGTGTACAGTGAAATCTCTCATTATCGGACACCGTGGTGCCACGATTTTTGTACGCTTAATGGAGGTGTCCTCCTAATAGAAATGCTTTAATTTTCATTTTTTTTTGTTTAATCTTTATTTGAATATAGAACGACAAAACATACATTTTTAATTACATACAGTTCTACGTTTGCTTTTCATTATGACACTACTGCTTTAAATCAAATGCAGTTATAAAGAGAGAGCACTTTGCTATAAATAAATAAAATCGATTTCGCAGAACACTTCTTTCACTTCTGAAATTCAGATACATAACTGAGGATTAAGGTTGGAAAACATAGGGCGCATATGAAAAGAGGTAATTCTCCGAATTCCCTAGCATTTAAGCACATAATAATAAATTAGTAACATGTCTGCTTAAAAGAGGGAAATATTTAAAAAATTTCATAATTTTCCTGTCCGACTCCTGTTAACAGACAGTCCACTTAATGGAGATGCTCTTGCATTTAAATCAGTGGTTCTCAACCCCAATTGTTCTGGGGACCGGCTAAATGGGGTAGCAGTGGCCCAGTGGCCCAAGGTCCCTGAACAGGGGGGGTCCGGGACTTTCGGGAGGCTACCCCTTGGGAAGTTTTCTTTTGTAAATATTGGTTTCTAAGTACGTAATTTTAATGCAATGTCAACGCTTACCATAACTAAGGGTTAATTTTGGGTATTAATAAAACTATTAATGAAAGTGAAAATAATGATATATATTTAAAATTTTAAAAACTATAAACAAATATTAAGTGGTATCTAAAATAGCAGTTTTGTAGCACAAAATAAGTAATAAAATAAATGAAAAATACATAATAAAATAATTATTTTAGTGAGATTGCTGTTGCTCTTTGTCGTTGACCAATTTATCAATTCTTGGGTTCAAACCTGTAACAGCAACACGTAAAGCAGGACCGATCAGAAGTCTATTTCGTTGTTTAGTTTTGATCACCGTCATGGCTTCACACAAGTACGTGGTAGAAAAAGGCAACAAAACCTTCATGGCTTTTGCATAAAGACGTGGGTATTCTGTTCTAATTTTAATCCAAAATTGAGGTAAATAATTTACCTATTGACCCAAACTGGGATTTCAATCTTAGATCTGAACTGAGTTCAATCAGTTCTTCTTCTTCAGCCGTAGTAACTTTATTATTTTCGTAGTCAACATATGGATTACTTATCCATAAATTTCCTACTCGTACATCCTCTTCTTGTGGGTAATATTTTTCAAATGCCTGCGAAAGTGCATTTAAATGTTCCGAAATAGTAGTGGCGATACATGTTATGTCTAAATTACCGGAATTAATAAAATCACAAAAAGAAGCAAACATTTCGAAGTTTTTTTCTTGTAGTCGCTTGTGCCAAAGTTAGAGCTTTTTTTTGAATGCATCAATTTTATTGTACAAGGTAAAAACAGTGGAAATATTTCTACTTCCTTCCTTAATTCGAACAACCTAGTCAGAACTTTTCCTCTTGACACCCATCGTACTTCTGGATGCAATAATAAATGTTCATGATTGGACCCCATTTCTTCACATAAAATTGAGAACAGCCGAGAGTTCAGTGCGTTACTTCTAATGTAATTAACAATTTTAACTGATTCCGTAAGAAGATTCAGTTGCGGAGATAGTTTTTTTTATGCTAAATGTTCACGGTGGATGATACAATGGGTGAATACCATTTTGTTTGATGCACTGCTTTAATTCGTGTTGCAACACCAGAATGTCTTCCAGTCATGGATGCAGCACCATCGGTACATAAACCAACACACCTTTTACAATCAATTGATTTCCTGTCAATGTAGTCGTTAACTGCCTTAAAGATTTCAAAGCTAGTTGTTTGAGATGGCAGTTCAATACAACACAGTAATTCTTCTCTAATATAGTTAGCTTTATAATCAATATAAAGTGCATAACATAGTAATATGGCTTTATTTGAAACATCAGTTAACTCGTCCATTTGCAGCGTGAACCATTCTGATTTTGTAATGTTTTCCACCAGCTGATTTTCAATGTCTTCGGACAAGTCACAAATTCTACGCTGGATAGTATCATTGGAAACGGGCAGCGCTTTATTTTATCTGCAGCGGTTTGGCCCAAAATTTCAGAACACGCTTCTACCATACAGGGCTTAATTAGCTCTTCATCAATTGAATACGGCTTTTTAGATTTTGCAACGCGTAGCGCCACTAAATACGATGCCTTCAAGAGCGATTTATCTGTAGCAAAGCATTTTTTGAAAGAACTCTTTTGAAGTTTGATTTCTAAACTTTTTCGTTGAAAAAAATCGATCGGCTTAGTTTCTAAACCTGAGTGCTTTGACTGTAAATGCCGCACAAGCTGTGATGGTTTCATACTTCCATTTGCTAGAATTTCCCCACAAACAACGCACTGAGGTCTTGGGCAATTTTTATCAGTTGTGACCAAAGGACAAAACCAAATTTCAAATAATCTGAATTATACTGCAGAACAAAATCTTTTTTCTTCTTGACAGCCTGCGGGTCGTCACTTTCTTGTGGGTCACCAGTTTCTTGCACATCGTCAGCTTCTTGCAGGTCGTCAGGTTCATTTGCAGTTGACGTGCTTGGCTTTGAAGAAGAAGAATTTCTTTTGATTACAAAATTAAGTAGTGTGCCTCTAACTGTTCTTTTATTCATTTTGTTTCTGTAATTTGAGCCCAAACATAAATTAGTAAGTGCTTACATTTATAATGAAGAATTACTTAACCTCGAAAGTGGATAGGTACTCACGATAAAAAATTGTAACGTTACTGCTTCTTTCTTGTGGTTGTGGCACAATTTAATTTTAACACACGAAGGGCAGTAGCCTTTCATCAAGCCGATATGAATTACACTGAAAACTTATACACCCGTTGGCTACTAGACATATTAAGATTACGCATGGATTACGCTGTAATTGGCTGGCCAGCTGGCCGTTGAACTCACTTGTTCTTGTTGACTGACTTGACAAGTTACGAGTAATCGTTGATAACACCAAAGTGGCTAAATTTGCAAAATACTTTTCAAAATGTATTTATCATTTTTTATAAACAATAAAAAAATTATTTTTTATTTTTTAAAACCAATAAAAAAATTATGCTGACCGGTTTTTTTAAAATTGGCGGCGGACCGGCAAAAATTTTTTGCGGACCGGCGGTTGAGAACCACTGATTTAAACTACATTAGTTCCCGACGGTGCCCAGCAAAATGTCCGCTTAATAGAGGGGTCGCTTAATGTAGTGTCCGTTATGAGGGATTTCACTGTATACGACTTTTTTTATTGGAAATTTTATTTCTGTTTTCATTCCTATTCAATTTTCTTCTCAGATGCATATTTCATAGTTAGGTAAAGGCCACAAACCAGAGCTACTATCAGCCTTGGGGGTGTTTTTTGAGAGTAGAAATATGTGCGTCACTGCTTTAGTAGGGATCGTTTTTGATATTCATTGCTAATGCCATCAGGGATATGAATATCAAAAAATAATGCTTTCTGGCAAAAAAAAAAATTTTACTGGACTATTTAGCAATTATAAGAATTTAATGTTTACTGTCTATTATTGGGCTTGTTTATTCAGAAGTCTTATGTTTTTCTCTGGTCTCATATTTTCCAATATTTTCAGGTTTGCATTTCCTTCTAAAACTTGTTGAACTCATTTGATTTTGTGTTTTCTTTGATACATTATGTATATTATAACTTATAATAATAACTTTAATTTTGTTACAGCAAGGATATGGTTAATCATACTGAGGAGGACACTGGCATATTCCTGACAGTCAAAATTTAGTGTAAAATGCACATAGAAATTATTTGAACAACCTGCATACACCGATACACCATCTATTATTTCTCGTCTCCTGGATTGTATACTTATTAAAAAAAAGCCACAGTAGGACTTGATTGAATCAAAGACAATTGCATACTTTCATCAGCACATCAGTAAGAAAATTCCATTGTGAAGCTATAGTGTGTCGCTACCGATTGGTTAGAATATAATTTATACGAACATTATAAAATGCGGCGATATGAAATCAACTTGCCGTGGCCTGCCAGTTTAGTCTGCTCCCAAGATAACATCATGATTGTAGCTGTGAATATGGAATGCTTCAAAAACTTTATGGAACGTGAATAGTCCGATTAGCTATAGAATTATGGACAGCACACTACAATAAAGAAGATAATGTGATGGAGCTGCATCATCGTCCCGCAAAGTGGATCATAGTTATCGATCGTAGAATATCAATTTAACCTCTTCTGAAAAATCTTATTATATATTTGGATGGCACTTCTTACTCTGATATCTTTGTTTTGTTAGGTCATCGGGGTTTTCTTCTCATTAACTTGAATGTTTCTTATTTAGCTTGATACTCTTCTTATACATTTTCCATTGGAATTGTGTCCAAAGAAGGCGAACAAATGTTACTCCGCTTCCATCTGCAAGTGTTATGTTGTTGTTAATTAGAAACTTTGTATTGAGTATGATATCAGTCTTGTTAACTGCAGTATTCACAAAATTAGAGCTATTGTGTATAGTTACTTCATTGCTATACACCAACTTATTTGATTCTGATACTACAATCTGCACAGCACCGGGTAGTGCAACAAGAACATGAGGCGTGTTAAGCAAGTTCTTGGTCCGAATTCCATTTTCTAAACAAGACTGGGAGGTGGAAAAATATATCCATATAGAACAGCTGCATCGAGTTTCCAACTTCAGTCCAAGAGTACAAGCTTTGCTGTTCTAAGTATATTCTAAGTAAGTATTCGCCTATTTGTGTTATTTATATATGCAACTACAGTAGACAATTTTTGGGGTAAGTGGGGTAATTGTAGCCACTTGTCATATCCAATGTTTAGCATTCGGCCTTAAATACATACAACCAAAACGACAAGAAAACCCAACTCATTCGCTTTGGTGTCTATCTACGCTTACCCCATAACTTGGGGTGAATGTGTACGGGGCTTGTAATATACATCTATTTCAATGTTAAAGTATGTGGTGCAATGGGAGATAAGCACAAAAGTGGCCTCTTTCATATGTTGAAAGTTGTATTTCGTTATTTATATTCAACAGAAAAATAGGAAAGTTTAAACAAAAGGTATTTAACAGTATAACGAAAACTAAATAAATTTGAGGTAACAAAACTGTAAGAAATGTGTTTTAAGCAAAGATCTTCAAAATTAGCCAGATTTCTTTTTGTAATTAGCCCCGATTTTTTCAATTGCTGCTGGAGTTGGACATACTAACATCTTATTAGTTATTAGTATACCCATCATCTCTCACAGTTACTCGAACAAAGAGAAGCGCTAGTGTGAACGTTATCAACGTCCTCTCTCTTTGGCCAACGAAATTGCTCATTAGTGGTGCGTTCCAAAAATTTCATTTTTATCATATCAAGGTCTTGAACTTCCAACACTTTGCTGATGTGCCATTTAAATACAAAGTCAACAGCATAACAGTATATTATATCATTTATTTATTTATTTATTTATTTATTGAATTCGCTGTCAGCCAACAGCCGTTAGGCCAATTATAGGCGTCGCTGTGCAGTTATGAGGACTTCCAACCCCACTAACGACTGTCATGATGTTGTATGACCGCCGGGACCAACTTTTTTCCGTGATAGCCGTACCACGAGGCGCCGAGAGATAGAGCCGTGGAACTCCCATCCAAGTTCTGACCAGAGACAGCGTTGCTTAACTCTGCTGATCGAACGTGGACGCTTGTTCAAGCTACACCACTCGGGACCCTATCATGAGAGACTAAAGTGCACCATTTAATCCCGCGAGTGGAGTTTGTTGCCTCGAGGGCGAAGCCCGAGGGCAATAACCACTCAAGGGATTTAGGCACTTTAGTCCCGAGGTATATACGCTATTTTTTGCACTTTTGGGAACATTATCATCAAACATTTCCAAAATTTGGAATCTGTCAGTTTGGAAACTGACAATTATAATTTATTACAAACTGAATTGCAGCAGGTCCTGGATAGCCTGAATCAGTTGGCAGTACTGAAGTGTATTGTCAGTATATGTAAAATTCGAGATTTGCAGGTTAAGTTTTACGTCAGTGTGTGTCAGAAGACAAACAAAACCTAACCTACTAACCTCGTGTGTACATAAATTTACCATAGTTACGGTATCATTTTTACTTTAGTCCCTAGGGATTAAATGAGTTACTTTAGTCCCTAGGGATTAAATGATATACTTTAGTCCCTGTTTACGGGGACTAAAGTATCAACTTTAGTCCCGGAAGTGCAAAACAACTGTTTAAAACATTATAGGCATTGTTACCTTGATTTAAGTTTTCATTGCCCTCTTCCTCGTCTGACAATGTACCGGGTGGCCATAAATATCTGAGATCCCGGTAGCCATGGAATTAGCTACTTATAAATGTTGGTTAGCATTATATTTCAATTACGATAAGTATTGGTACCTATGTAATGTAATAAAATGCAATAAGAGGAAGGGAATGTGCCCTGGATTCTGCAGTTTAGCCTACGACTCGATTATAAAAATCTCCTGTTCTAACTCCATTACTTATTGCAATCTGAAATAATTTTTGACAGATAGGAATTTTAGTTGTGATGACATTAATGACATTTAATTTAGTTGGATTCATCACTTTAATAAAGCGGTGTTGATTCCAAAGGTGATGTGATATCAGATATTTATGGCCACCCGGTATAATATGAAACATCATTGCTTGATGGAAAATTTTCAACTTCTTCTCGAATTTCTCCATTTTCTGATTCGGATAAGGTGTCTTCATTGAAGACATTTCTTTTTAACTTTTTACATTTTGGCTCTGATAATTTTTTTAACTCTTTCGACGATGTTTTAACTTTTGTTGGTGCAGATTTCTTGCTCTTTTTGGCATTCCTTTTCTCTTCTTCATTTTTTAAACGAATTAGTACTTCTTTACTTATAAGAACTTCTCCATTCTTCAGGAGATTTTTAAATTGGTTGTGCAAATTCTCTTCTTAATTTATTGATACATATATCCAGCATGGAACGCCGTCCATCTGATGTAGGTTGCTGCAACCGATGGGTCTTGAGTTACAGAATTTCCATTAGCCCCTACAGATTCAGCAGACACTACATTTATGTTGTTTTCCGTATCCACAGAATTTGTTGCAGTTGGAGGTGGTGGAGTTTCCTGGGTTGTAGGAATATCTAAGAATGGAATGCTTTGTCATATTTCGTGTTTCTTGTATTTGATTTTGGGGATTTTCATTTATTAATAGATTTTGTTCTTTCTGTGTTTGATCTGCTTTGAAGCGCTCTAACTTCATGTGATCACAGTCTTGTTCGGGAAATTTTGATGCATCTGCTGGGAAGCAGCCTGTTCCTCGAAACCCAGAAACAATGTTGCTTTCTGTTAAATATTTCCTTCATGCTTCTGACAACAGCTCAACAAATGTTTTTCTGTTGATTGTATTTTTTGGGATGTCAAGAGAGCACGACGCCCTTTGGCTACAAGAATTTTTCCCATCTAATTTTAAGAGGGCATTCGGTGCATCAAATGACTAGGTAGTTTTAATAGTATATTAGCCTTAATAGCAGCATTTCCAACATGGAAACTTATATGTCCATCCATTATAAGAATGGCTTTATTCAAAACTCCCATATTTCTTCTGGTAATTATTTAGTTTAGCTTGAAACGCTTAAATTGCAACTTTTAGAAGCGGTTTTGCACTATCCCTATAGTTTACGGCCTGCTGAACTCGAATATGTTGTCGGAAGAGGCGAAAAATGTATATTTTCAAAAAGTAAATACCAAACTAAAATGTACTTCAACTAACACAATTGACACTTCCAGCAACAGCTATGTTGCCAACTGTCTAAGATACCCTAAACGGTGTGGCGCAGCCCCAACTAGTATAAAAGTATAGAGGTCTGTAGTAAATACTTTAGCTAAAATGCGATATCGTAGACCACTTCTGTCTCATGCCCAGGAGCTATTTTAGGTTAGCTGCAGTTTAAGATTTGTGTGTACTTAGTACCCACTAAAATGTTGTGGTCTACTATACTGTTTTCCTTCATTCTATCTATTTAGTTTAAATCAATGGGTGCCGCCCCTGGTGTTTTTCGAGCTTTAGTAACATATTCGAGCTACCGTCTGCGTTGCGTGCGCACCGAAATAAAATGACGTGTTTATGTCATTTCGCCGGTGATTTTCGTGTTTTTCGGAATTTCTGATGGATTTTTGTAAGTTTTGTATTTAAAAACGCCTTTCCGCCGAATTCCCTGTACTTGCATGGCCTTTTTCTAGGGATTCCAAAAAATAATCCGGATTTTAGCGTTTCATGCTAAAGTAAACTGTTACCTTTCTTCTTATTGACTCGAAATATGGTTTAAACCAAGAATAAAAAACGGATTCTTCCATGTATCCATTTTCAGTTGTAGAATAAATATTACCGGGATACTCATTTTCGGGGCAGGTCCATCGAACCTGCACACCACCTTTTGCTTTATAGATTATATGCGGTGATAAAACAATGCCAGCTACTCAACAGTTAACAGAGATGTTTTCTTGTCCAGTACCAGCTACTCTATGATAAAAGCTCTTGCTTCCTTTTTTTCCTATTGCTTTAACTTTGCTGGGATCTGTTCCAAATCCGGTTTCGTCACAATTCAGCACAATTTCAGGCGACTCACGTAGACCTTCTCTGCGAATTTTCTTCCCTAATTTGTTATAAAAATCATTTACAACAAAGAGATCAGCAGCATCTGCACGTTTTTCTGGCTTTCTTAAAGTAAGAAGCTTTCTTCTTTTCATGAAATTCACGCACCAGTCTTCACCGGGTCTTCCATTTTTAAATGGCGTTTTTATGTCATTAGCTGTCACATAATCACAAGATCCAGAAATTCTTCTTTGTCTACAGGATATCTCCATTCTGCTCGTGCTAGTATGCAGTTTTCTAGTTCACTTTCGATTTCGTCGGTAAAAACTGGATGTCGGCCACCTCCTATAACGTTTACACTTGTTTTATCTGCCATGAAATCTTCGATATATAACACGTTTGTTAACTTTATACTGCTCTGCAGCAGCACGATAAGTTAATCGTTTTGAAACAACAGCTTCACACGCTGCTTTTACTGCATCTACTGTGTAAGATGGTGGGCCTTCTTCCTGGGACGATTACGTGACATATTGAACTATAACTATAACTTTATTGCAGCATGATAATACAAAACGCCTCACAGGAGGTACATTCCACATCATCTTAACCTAGTCAAAAGATTTAATAATTTAATTTACATAATTGAAATGTCACAGTCCAAAAATTCCTGAATGGAATACGGCGCAAGGACAACAAGAAACTTCTTTAGTCTTGACAACAGCTTTGAGGTGCAGTCTTCAAGAACAGTGGCTGGAATTTTGTTATAAATTTTGAACGCCCAGTAGTTCGTTCCCGTTTTGCTTTTGGATATTCTATGATAGGGTACCAGTAGCCTATCTTTATTTCTTGTATTATACTGGTGGTTGTCTCCCTGTTTTGTAGCATCTGTCAGTTGCCTCTGTCAGTTGCCTCACATGCGATACAGCCTGAACGACATACACTGCATATAGAGTCAGAATGCCTAGCTCGGTGAACAGAGGCTTACAGTGTTCTGTACTTGTCTTATTCGCCAGGGTACGTATAGATTTTTTCTGTAAGATAAATACCCGATTAGATGCCGAAGAAGCCCCCCAGAGTATGGTTCCGTAGGTTATGTGACTATGTATGAGGGCAAAATATGCGACCCTAGCTGTGCCTCTATTAGTGATCGAACCCAATTTGCGGAGAGCATATATATTTCGAGCAATCTTAGCGCATATTCTGTCCACATGGTGAACCCAAGTCAACCTGGCATCCAGAAAGAAACCAAGAAACTTTATGTAGAGTTCCGGATTGTTATGTTCCATGTAATGTGAGAATGTGTACACGTTAGTTTTGTCCTCATTGAGTTTGAGGTGGTTGGATGTAAACCAATCACCAGCTGTGTCAATTGCATCCTTAATGGCTAGCTGGGCAGTCCCCAATGAAGATCCCGTCGCGAGAAGTGATGTATCGTCAGCATAAAGGCATCTGTGCGTGTCGAGGACTTTGGGAAGGTCATCCACAAACATGATGAACAGCATTGGACCCAGGATTGAACCCTGCGGGACACCATACCTCACCGCTGTCTCATGACATGTTCCAAGCTTCTGACTTCGGTTCAATAAATAGCTCTCAAAAAGGTTGAGTGCTATACCTCTTATCCCCTTTTTCTCCAGTTTCCTCAGCAAGATTTGATGGTCTATACAATCGAAAGCCTTGCTGAGATCGAGACAGGCTGCCACAGTGTAGTGCTTGTCCTCAAATGAGTCGCAGATGTACTCAACAACTTGAATTGTAGCTAATGTGGTTGACTTTTTTGGCAGGAACCCATATTGGAAGGGAGACGTTAGTTGATACTTTTGTAGGTAGCTTAAAAGTCTGTCGAGCAACAGTTTCTCAATTACTTTGGAAAGTATAGGTAGTAGCGCTACAGGTCTGTAGTTACACGGGTCTTGTGTGTCCCCTTTCTTGAAGATAGCGATCAATAGCGCAGTCTTTAGTGTATCAGGGAAGATGCCTTCCGAAAAAGATAGGTTAATAGCATGAACTAAAGGTTTACATATGAACTCCGCAATTTGCTTAATTAGTTTAGTGGTCAGCCCATAGATGTCTTGGCTAGCTGTAGATTTCAGATTTAAGATAACCCTGCGTACTTCGTCTTCATTTGTAGGGGTGATGTAGAAGGAGCTCGTTGTACTGGGTAGCGCGTTCAAAAAGTGTTCAAAATCATGCGCTGGGACGGGAAGTTTGCCAACTATATTTTCCGCTACATGTGCAAAATAATAGTTCAGAACCTCAGGATCCAGTTCCGGTTTTGTTTTTTTATAACTACGACCGCATTCTGCATTTATCACATTCCAAGTCGTCTTCCCGATGTTACTACTGGATAGGATTTTTCGAGTATTTTGATCTTTTCTTGTAAGTTCTAGAGCTTGTCTATAGAGCTTCTTGAAAGCATTTGTCTGTTGTTTGTTGTAGTCATTAGGGTATCTGCAGTGTATAGCTTGTAGGTTTAGTAGCGTATGTCGCATATATTGAAGTTCTTCGTCGAAAGCAAGTTTAGATTGATATCTAGTCGGTTTCTTTGTTATGAGAGGAAAGTTTTTATTTAAATGTATGACAAGCGCCTGGTGCAGCAGTCTCCAGCATGCCTGAACATCCTTGCAGTTGTATACTTCCTGCCACGACTCTTGACGTATGTCGCGGACGAAGTGGCACATATTTGATGGACTATAGTGTCGAAATGTTTCAGGGAGCTTACTATTACTAGTTTTTAAGTCTATTTTTAGTTCAAGTCCCCCATGGTCAGATAGAGCGGGATAGCAGACACTTGCTGAAACTGTATTTAAATTTTCAGATATAAATATATTATCAATGCAACAGTTTCTATGCTCACTGAAAATAATGACAATCCGTTTTACCTTTGCCTACACTTGTCCTACCGTTTAGTCCTTTCAGTTATACGTTTGTCTACACATGCCACACATGTCAACACTTGCACGAACGTACTGTCTACATTTACCCCCCATAAACTCTTTAAACAGGCATGTGTAGACACGATCGCACTACAAAAGTAAAAGGATCTGATGAACCATTCGCAATTAGAGGTTATGTGTCATACACTCATCCAAAAACATAAATTATAACGAAACAAGTAGAAGCCTACGAGAAACTTATGTAATGGATATTTTACTTACTAGATTGAAAATTACACAACTTGGTACACGTGCTTCCGGCGTGGCGCAAATTAAAAACTCGCATGTAGTGCATGTAGTGAAGTTAGCGCTTTGAAACTATAAGCTGTTTACGATCTTTTTTGGTCAGATGAGGCTGTGATCATCTAGTTATTTTGCGGGCAGTACCTCTGTGGCAACTAAACTCCTTAATGGAAATTGACAGCAATTGACACTTTTAGGTTAGGTTGTTTTCAGTTTAAGGTTATATTTTCTGATTAGGTACAGTCCGGGAATCAATATAGTTTACATCCGGCAATCATTCTTCTTCTTTGCTCATCGTTTAAATAGTTGCAAGGTACTTTAAGTGAACTTAAGTACTTTTTAAATTTTTTACACTTAACGTATCAAACTAAATTTATTGCAAATTCTACTGATTTTTTACGAACTTAACACTGAAAAACTAAGGTGTAAACTTTTTTGATTCTGTGACTGTACATTGTTGCTGGATCTCTGTTTAAATTAAGGATGAAAAACTGAAACGATTTGACAATTGACGACAGAAACGAAAATGAGAACTAATGCGTAAGAAAAGCATTCAATATTAATGTGTATTGCAATTTGGATAAGAATTGTGTACATGATACGAATATGCCACTTTATTTTACATGCTTGCTTGCTTGCTGGTGTGGAAGGATAAAAACGTCACAAACTGATGCCAAATAAATTTAATTAGTAGGGCAATTGAGCAATATTGGTCTTATAGAAATTAACATGTGAAAAATGTAAATATCTTGTCAAATGGATGGCTTGCTGATTTTACTTCATGTTGATTTTCACATCTGCCACATAACATTTCAACACTAAAATAGTAATAAGTAGGTAGGTAAATATAGTAAATTATTATACATTACGCTGGATTTTTTTTCCTTTTTTAACGTACAGCAATATATTCTCTAGTCTCGACATCAACTCAAGTTCTTTTAAATCTGGTCTGTTCTTTTTAAATTGGAAGTAGCATCGTTTAATGGAAATTTTTTGTTGTAACAAAATTATTTTGGGCATTTTCACTTTTCCTTTGACGGAAACTAAAATTATTTTTACACTTGATAAATCATTTATTTTCTTACGAATATTAAAATAATAAATCTGGCAACGTGGTGGCAAGAAAATGTTGAACAGACACTGAATGAAAAAAAAAGTTGCATCTGCTACATCACCGAATCAGTTAGTCCAACATGAAAAGAAAACATCATAGCCAAATCTGTACGAAAAAGGTTGGTAAACGGATTATATGTGCGTATGATGCCATTTCTACCAGCCGTTTTTTAATAATTATAGTTGTCTACAAATACCCCAATCTACACTTACCCCATTTACCCCTAGCTGATTACGTAAACTTTAAAGATACACAACAACAGACAATTAATTGTGTATTTGAAGGAGACAGACTAAAATTACCAAGTGGCATGTTTTTGCCGTAATTGAGATTAAAAATTTTATACCGTGAAGTGGGGCACTTTGATCTGCTTTTTCAATTTTTATGAGAAAAAACCCTTGTAAATATTTTAATTTAACTTCTAATTAAAACTTCTGTTATCATAATACGCTTCAATAAACTGAGAACAACCCACCTTCCATTTTCATCTCTATTTCCATTTCGGAGATACGATTGTAAAAGGAATTTGTCCTCAAGTGAAAATGACATGATTACAATATACAGTTCGAACCTAAAATAGAAACATTTGGTAAAACTTTTCAATAATTAATAAAAAGGAAGAATTGACGTACTTTTGTCACAAACGTGGATGCTAATGTTAGTTTTGAAAAAACTGTTTTAAAAATAGTGAAATCAACAGAAAATTGAAATTTACAAAATACAAATAAGCTAAAATTGACAGCTGATAAACAGCTAGCTTTACTGTAGAAACATGACGTAGATATTGATAACCTGCGCGGAAGAAAGTTTTTTCGATCAGTCTTTCTTGATCTCTCGGTAATTCTAGAAGGTTAATGACCTAAAGGGTATTGACAAATTTTAATGTAATATCAATTGGTCATGTATTTTACTACTGCTTTTTTTTGCAGCTGTTGGCACTATTTCAAGTTTCTCACTGTGACAGGAAGCATTATCACTAGGATAAGTTCAGCAAAATTCTTTTGGAATGGACTGTGCAAAACAGAATTATGCAATGGAGATCGTGAATCAACAAAAGATTTCAAGATAGACAGACCACCAATGTGATAGATCGATGACATTCACTTTTTTGCTGGTTGAGACTGGATGAGAACTGCACAGCAAAGAAGTAAACGGAAAGATGTGGGGGAGGTCTAATACTTCCTGCAGTGATCTATGTCTTGTCCAGGTACTAAATTTTTTACCTTCTTTCAACTTTTGTATTTTGCATGTGATGATTTCATTTTTTTCCCTTGAATATGTTAGGTCACATTTGTTGTTTAACCAATTGAAAATTGATTTCTTTTAACATTTACACACCGTCATTGCCTTGAAATTTGAGAGTTTTCATTAACAACACTCAAAGTTTTTTCTGCAATTGGTGGCTCAAAAAAAATTTAGTAGCTTTGCATCTGCTAGTATTTTTTATAATTTAATCGTTGTCCATAAAGTCTCTGGATCACAGTTTGAAATTATAGCCTATAAACGTAATAGCTATTTATGGTGCAAGTACGAAATTAAAGACTTTTGGACGAACAGCAGTTTATGGCCAAGCGAGCGCAGCTAGTAAATAGCAGCACTTAAATAAGGCGTGTCTAAAAGTCTGCTTTCGTACGAGTTACAAATTTATTTATTTATTTATTTATTATACGGCAGCAGCAAAGCTGATAATGCGTACATCTACAATCATATTTCATGTCACAGTTATCACAGTTATTTCAGTTTTTCAGTTTTTCATCACACATTTCATATCACAGTCACAGTCACATCACTCGGTTGTTCAGATCAACTATTCGATTCGATTTCCGGACTGGCTCGATCCAATTCTCTCTTGAATGCCATAACGTTTGTTGCGGACACATGGCTTTGTGGCAAGGCGTTCCAGGCATTCACGACTCTATTTATAATAAAGTGCGAGCGATGGTTCGTCCGCACTCTCTCCTTCTGAAGTCTACGTTGATGTCCTCGGAGTGCAACATCCGGTCGACTGGTAAAGAAGTCCTCAAAGTCCCGTACGTCGTATTCTCCGTTGAGGATTTTAAAGGTCTCAATCAGGTCTCCTCTCTTCTTTCTGCACGCCAGTGATGTGAAGGTCCAATTGCTGACATCTATCCTCGTACTCCATATAATCCATTTAGGAAACTCTCGTTGCATTTACAGTGTCAAATGCAAAATGTTGAGTGTACTTGATAAGTACTAAGTACCTACTATTTCAGCTGATTGTACATAACGGTCAGTAGCGTCAAACTTGTGAGGTTATGACAAATTATTTGTTATTTTGCTAAACTTAAATATGAATCGTAGTTTTAGTGAAACTAAGTAAACACATAATTTATTAATAACATTAGTACGTAATCCTGTATTATATAGGTATGTAACCAAGACAAGTCGTATCTCGTATGTAACAGTACATACGTACAAGCAGACATTATACCGATGGGGCCACAATTATACCGATGGGGCCACAATTATATATAACAGCAATAAGATAACATGAACAAGAAGATAACACGTATTGCTTGAGTAAGAAAGAGATAAACATAGTAGCAAATATTCGAGAAGGCTTGACTCTTAATTTAATTATGACATTTGTCAACTAAGCATGCCTACTAATATAATTTTTTTGTATGGCCATCTCTTTCTTACTCAAGCGTTCTATTTGCTTGTTCATGTTATCTCATTTCTGTTATATATAATTATGGCCCCATCAGTATATAACAGCAATAAGATAACATGAACAAGAAGATAACACGTATTGCTTGAGTAAGAAAGAGATAAACATAGTAGCAAATATTCTAGAAGGCTTGACTCTTAATTTAATTATGACATTTGTCAACTAAACATGCCTACTAATATAATTTTTTTGTATGGCCATCTCTTTCTTACTCAAGCATTCTATTTGCTTGTTCATGTTATCTCATTGCTGTTATATATAATTATGGCCCCATCAGTATATACAACAGTACTACAGGCCTTTGAGGCCCTTGACTTCAATGTTTTTCACTATTTGTTTCCACTTTTTCCGGTCCACTGCTATTTCTTCGTAGTTATTTATGCCTGCCCCACTTATATCAGTTTTCACTTCCTGGAGCCACTTTTTCTTTGGTCTTCCTCTCTTCTTTTTCCCCCCTTCTTCTCCGTACAAGACTTTTTTCACCACTCTTTGCTCTCCCATTCGGCAGATGTGTCCTAACCATCTTGCTCTCTGTGCTCGAACTCTTTGTGTTATTTTTGTCTTTTTATACAAATCCATCACCTCTTTATTTGTACGCCTTCTCCACTCTCCTTCGTCGGTTTTTATGCCTCCCATTATCCTCCTCAAGATTTTTCTCTCCCAGATTTCTAGCTTTTGTTCGTCTTTTTTTGTCATTACCCACGTTTCACATCCATACAATACAACTGGTCTTATGATTGTTTCATAGGCTCTAATCTTGACTGCTCTTGATAATTTTTTTTCTCTTAATACTTTTGAGAGTGATCCTGCTGCTTTATATCCTTTAATTATTCTTTTATTAATTTCATATTCCTCTTGGTTTGTGGCTGTTATCGTCACCCCCAGATATTCAAACTGGCTAACTCTCTCAAAAATTTGTTCACCTTCTTCTGTGTTAAATTTGACAAATTTATTCTCTTCTGTTACTTCTACTCTCGTCTCCATGTACTTTGTTTTTTCTTTATTTATCTGTAATCCAAAATTTTTCCCCTCTGCTTCAAATTTTTGAAAACCTTTTCTAACTCTTTTTTTGATCTAGTTACCAGGACTACATCGTCTGCATAAGCGATACATTGCGTTTTATGATGGTAAATTGAGCCTGTTGTTTGGATCTTGCTATCTTTTACTATCACTTCCATTACCATGTTAAATAGGTTCGTTGACAGCGAGTCACCTTGTCTTAACCCTCTTCCAACTCTGAATTGTTCTGAGACACTCCCATCTATTAGAATTTTATTACTTGTATTTTTTAATGTCATTCTCACTAGATTTATTAATTTACTTGGAGTATTCAACTTTACAAGTGCTTGGTATAATTTTTCTCTACATATTGAGTCGTATGCCTATTTAAAATCTATGAAGACCATATGCAGACCTAAATTTTGCTCATAGCTGTTGCTTTGGATCTGTTTGATGGTGAAAATTTGGTCTATTGTTGATCTTCCTGGTCTAAAACCTCCTTGGTATTCTCCCACTACTTGGTCCTCTATCACCTGTAATCTTTTTCTTATTAACTTGGCCATTATCTTATATACTACGTCAAGCAGCGTATTTTATAGCTTCATATATTTCCTTTTCTGTCGGCTCTTCTACCTCCTGTTCATTAACTTCTGCTGCCTCTTGAGTTGCTTGCGTGATTTGTAGTTCTTTTCCTTCTATCTCGTTTAACAGATTATTAAAGTACCTTGCCCATCTCTCCAATTTCTCCTTTGTCTCCCCTATTAACAAACCCTCTTGATTCCTGCAAAAAATTGCTCGGGTATTTGTGTTTTGTCTTGAAAGCTTTACTTCCTGATAGAAATTTTTTACTTCTTTATTGACAAAATGTTCTTCCATTTTTTGTAGTTGTTTTTCTAGTTGCTCTCTCTTTTTTCTTCTACAGATTTCTTTTGCTATCTTTCTTTTTTGTTTGTAATTTCTTCTTGCTTCTTCTGTTCCATTTTGGTCCCTTTCCATTTTTGCCTTGTTTCTTTCATTTAGTGCTCTCTTACATTCTTCATCGAACCACTCTTCTCTTCTTATATTTTTTTGTTTCCCTAAGCAGACATTTACCGCCTCTGTTACACATTTTTGTATTCCTGCCCATTCTTCTTCTATTGTTTGATTTGTTTCTTCCACACTAGCTAATCTCTATTCTATTTCTTTTTCGAGCTCTTCTGCCACTTTCTTTTCTTGTTACTTCTCTATGTCGTATCTTTGTCTATCTTTTTTCTCTTTTCTTAGTGTTAGTAAATCTTGCCTGAGTTTTGCTATAACTAATATGTGATCGCTGTCTGCATCTGCTCCTCGGTAACTTCTACAATCCTTGATCGCTTTAAAGTGTATGGCTTCTATTAGTACGTGATCTATCTGATTTTTGACACGACCATCCGGCGATATCCAGGTAACTTTGTGTATGTCTTTGTGATCCAAGCTTGTGCTTACTATCTTCATTTGATTCTCAGCCGCAAATTCAATTAACTTTTTCCCATTTTCATTACTCTCTGCATGCAAACTTTTCCCTCCCGTAACATTTTGATACATCACCTCTCTCCCTACTTTCGCGTTTAGATCTCCTATTGCCATTTTTATATCATAGCTGTATAGTATATTTCCCTACTATATCACACATCTTTTCATAGAATTCGCTCTTTGTTTCCAGGTCCTTTTCTTTTGTTGGGGCATGTCCATTTATAATACTGATCTTTCTATATTTTCCTTGCAGTCTTAGGTAACATAACGTGTCTGATACTGCTTTGAAATCCACCACCCTTCTTTTTATCCTTTCTTGTATCAGAAAACCCGTCCAAGATATCGATTTCCCCACTACTCTTAAACATGATGTGTTTACCCAAATCAATTATCTCACTTCCAGTTTCCTTTGTTTCTTGCAGGGCTAGTACATCAATGTCATTCTCTTGCATTATTTTTTCTAAGTTTTTAATTGCTCCTTCTTCAAACGTACCTCGTACATTCCAAGTTCCTATCTTTAATTCTTTTTGTATTGATTTCTTCTCCCACCTACTCTTACTCTTTTTGTTTTCTTGTTTCCTTTTTCTTTGTCCATGTCTTGCCAGGTTCGTCCTCAAAAATCCATCTGCTTTTGTTTTATTTAGTTTTTTGGTGGTTTATGCTTTTGGAGTTGTTTTGAATTTGGGTCCCACCTCCATTCTTCTCCTTCTATTATAACTCTATTGTAACCAATCTTCACGCTTTTTCCGCTCCTTCTTTCTTGCTCTGCTAGCTCCCGTATTTTCTTCTGCTTTTCTCTGTCAGTCTTAGTTAAGTCGTCATTGATGTAGATTCTTTGTGTTTGGATTTTTCTCAGCTTTTGTTTGTTACCCATAACTCTTGTTTTCTCCTCAGCATTTTCTAACTCAATTAAGCAGACTTTTTCTCCCATTTTATGCGCTCCCTTAATTTTAATATCCACCTCTAAGTGGTTTTTCATAAAGGTCTGCATCTCTTCCTTTAGTACACTTGGTTCATTTCCTTTTATGTTTATCCCAGTTACCACCACGTTATTCTTCCTTTTTTCTTTCTCTAGCCATTCTATGTTTTTCTTAATCTCACCTATCTCATTTTTAATTTCTAAATTTTCTTGAATTAATGTTTGGTTTTCATTTCTTAGCTTCTCATTTTCCACTTTTATTTTTTTAATTTCTTCCAGGCTTCCAAGTAAACACATAATTTATTAATAACATTAGTACGTAATCCTGTATTATATAGGTATGTAACCAAGACAAGTCGTATCTCGTATGTAACAGTACATACGTACAAGCAGACATTATACCGATGGGGCCACAATTATACCGATGGGGCCACAATTATATATAACAGCAATAAGATAACATGAACAAGAAGATAACACGTATTGCTTGAGTAAGAAAGAGATAAACATAGTAGCAAATATTCGAGAAGGCTTGACTCTTAATTTAATTATGACATTTGTCAACTAAGCATGCCTACTAATATAATTTTTTTGTATGGCCATCTCTTTCTTACTCAAGCGTTCTATTTGCTTGTTCATGTTATCTCATTGCTGTTATATATAATTATGGCCCCATCAGTATATAACAGCAATAAGATAACATGAACAAGAAGATAACACGTATTGCTTGAGTAAGAAAGAGATAAACATAGTAGCAAATATTCTAGAAGGCTTGACTCTTAATTTAATTATGACATTTGTCAACTAAACATGCCTACTAATATAATTTTTTTGTATGGCCATCTCTTTCTTACTCAAGCATTCTATTTGCTTGTTCATGTTATCTCATTGCTGTTATATATAATTATGGCCCCATCAGTATATACAACAGTACTACAGGCCTTTGAGGCCCTTGACTTCAATGTTTTTCACTATTTGTTTCCACTTTTTCCGGTCCACTGCTATTTCTTCGTAGTTATTTATGCCTGCCCCACTTATATCAGTTTTCACTTCCTGGAGCCACTTTTTCTTTGGTCTTCCTCTCTTCTTTTTCCCCCCTTCTTCTCCGTACAAGACTTTTTTCACCACTCTTTGCTCTCCCATTCGGCAGATGTGTCCTAACCATCTTGCTCTCTGTGCTCGAACTCTTTGTGTTATTTTTGTCTTTTTATACAAATCCATCACCTCTTTATTTGTACGCCTTCTCCACTCTCCTTCGTCGGTTTTTATGCCTCCCATTATCCTCCTCAAGATTTTTCTCTCCCAGATTTCTAGCTTTTGTTCGTCTTTTTTTGTCATTACCCACGTTTCACATCCATACAATACAACTGGTCTTATGATTGTTTCATAGGCTCTAATCTTGACTGCTCTTGATAATTTGTTTTCTCTTAATACTTTTGAGAGTGATCCTGCTGCTTTATATCCTTTAATTATTCTTTTATTAATTTCATATTCCTCTTGGTTTGTGGCTGTTATCGTCACCCCCAGATATTCAAACTGGCTAACTCTCTCAAAAATTTGTTCACCTTCTTCTGTGTTAAATTTGACAAATTTATTCTCTTCTTTACTTCTACTCTCGTCTCCATGTACTTTGTTTTTTCTTTATTTATCTGTAATCCAAATTTTTTCCCCTCTGCTTCAAATTTTTTGAAAACCTTTTCTAACTCTTTTTTTGATCTAGTTACCAGGACTACATCGTCTGCATAAGCGATACATTGCGTTTTATGATGGTAAATTGAGCCTGTTGTTTGGATCTTGCTATCTTTTACTATCACTTCCATTACCATGTTAAATAGGTTCGTTGACAGCGAGTCACCTTGTCTTAACCCTCTTCCAACTCTGAATTGTTCTGAGACACTCCCATCTATTAGAATTTTATTACTTGTATTTTTTAATGTCATTCTCACTAGATTTATTAATTTACTTGGAGTATTCAACTTTACAAGTGCTTGGTATAATTTTTCTCTACATATTGAGTCGTATGCCTATTTAAAATCTATGAAGACCATATGCAGACCTAAATTTTGCTCATAGCTGTTGCTTTGGATCTGTTTGATGGTGAAAATTTGGTCTATTGTTGATCTTCCTGGTCTAAAACCTCCTTGGTATTCTCCCACTACTTGGTCCTCTATCACCTGTAATCTTTTTCTTATTAACTTGGCCATTATCTTATATACTACGTCAAGCAGCGTATTTTATAGCTTCATATATTTCCTTTTCTGTCGGCTCTTCTACCTCCTGTTCATTAACTTCTGCTGCCTCTTGAGTTGCTTGCGTGATTTGTAGTTCTTTTCCTTCTATCTCGTTTAACAGATTATTAAAGTACCTTGCCCATCTCTCCAATTTCTCCTTTGTCTCCCCTATTAACAAACCCTCTTGATTCCTGCAAAAAATTGCTCGGGTATTTGTGTTTTGTCTTGAAAGCTTTACTTCCTGATAGAAATTTTTTACTTCTTTATTGACAAAATGTTCTTCCATTTTTTGTAGTTGTTTTTCTAGTTGCTCTCTCTTTTTTCTTCTACAGATTTCTTTTGCTATCTTTCTTTTTTGTTTGTAATTTCTTCTTGCTTCTTCTGTTCCATTTTGGTCCCTTTCCATTTTTGCCTTGTTTCTTTCATTTAGTGCTCTCTTACATTCTTCATCGAACCACTCTTCTCTTCTTATATTTTTTTGTTTCCCTAAGCAGACATTTACCGCCTCTGTTACACATTTTTGTATTCCTGCCCATTCTTCTTCTATTGTTTGATTTGTTTCTTCCACACTAGCTAATCTCTATTCTATTTCTTTTTCGAGCTCTTCTGCCACTTTCTTTTCTTGTTACTTCTCTATGTCGTATCTTTGTCTATCTTTTTTCTCTTTTCTTAGTGTTAGTAAATCTTGCCTGAGTTTTGCTATAACTAATATGTGATCGCTGTCTGCATCTGCTCCTCGGTAACTTCTACAATCCTTGATCGCTTTAAAGTGTATGGCTTCTATTAGTACGTGATCTATCTGATTTTTGACACGACCATCCGGCGATATCCAGGTAACTTTGTGTATGTCTTTGTGATCCAAGCTTGTGCTTACTATCTTCATTTGATTCTCAGCCGCAAATTCAATTAACTTTTTCCCATTTTCATTACTCTCTGCATGCAAACTTTTCCCTCCCGTAACATTTTGATACATCACCTCTCTCCCTACTTTCGCGTTTAGATCTCCTATTGCCATTTTTATATCATAGCTTGGTATATTCCCTACTATATCACACATCTTTTCATAGAATTCGCTCTTTGTTTCCAGGTCCTTTTCTTTTGTTGGGGCATGTCCATTTATAATACTGATCTTTCTATATTTTCCTTGCAGTCTTAGGTAACATAACGTGTCTGATACTGCTTTGAAATCCACCACCCTTCTTTTTATCCTTTCTTGTATCAGAAAACCCGTCCCAAGATATCGATTTCCCCACTACTCTTAAACATGATGTGTTTACCCAAATCAATTATCTCACTTCCAGTTTCCTTTGTTTCTTGCAGGGCTAGTACATCAATGTCATTCTCTTGCATTATTTTTTCTAAGTTTTTAATTGCTCCTTCTTCAAACGTACCTCGTACATTCCAAGTTCCTATCTTTAATTCTTTTTGTATTGATTTCTTCTCCCACCTACTCTTACTCTTTTTGTTTTCTTGTTTCCTTTTTCTTTGTCCATGTCTTGCCAGGTTCGTCCTCAAAAATCCATCTGCTTTTGTTTTATTTAGTTTTTTGGTGGTTTATGCTTTTGGAGTTGTTTTGAATTTGGGTCCCACCTCCATTCTTCTCCTTCTATTATAACTCTATTGTAACCAATCTTCACGCTTTTTCCGCTCCTTCTTTCTTGCTCTGCTAGCTCCCGTATTTTCTTCTGCTTTTCTCTGTCAGTCTTAGTTAAGTCGTCATTGATGTAGATTCTTTGTGTTTGGATTTTTCTCAGCTTTTGTTTGTTACCCATAACTCTTGTTTTCTCCTCAGCATTTTCTAACTCAATTAAGCAGACTTTTTCTCCCATTTTATGCGCTCCCTTAATTTTAATATCCACCTCTAAGTGGTTTTTCATAAAGGTCTGCATCTCTTCCTTTAGTACACTTGGTTCATTTCCTTTTATGTTTATCCCAGTTACCACCACGTTATTCTTCCTTTTTTCTTTCTCTAGCCATTCTATGTTTTTCTTAATCTCACCTATCTCATTTTTAATTTCTAAATTTTCTTGAATTAATGTTTGGTTTTCATTTCTTAGCTTCTCATTTTCCACTTTTATTTTTTTAATTTCTTCCAGGCTTCCAAGTAAACACATAATTTATTAATAACATTAGTACGTAATCCTGTATTATATAGGTATGTAACCAAGACAAGTCGTATCTCGTATGTAACAGTACATACGTACAAGCAGACATTAACCTAGAAATTTAAAGTTGATAACCTTGTTTATTTTGTAACAATTAATTGAAATTCGAAACAATTAAAGAATTAGAGAAAATTATCAGATATAATCTCATAAGAGCATTCATTCTTTCCGTAAATTTTTTGAGTGCGTTCCAACAACATCGTATTAATTTGCCCGAGTGAGACGCGAGGGCAAATTAGATGTTTGTTACAGTATTAAACTGTTTGAACGACACTCAAGGGTGCGGGAGTGCCAAATGCTTAATCAAATCCGGGAAAGGCCACGGCTTGATATGCTCAGGGAGATGAGCGTGGTCCTAGAAACGGTACACCACAGGGCAAGCGTAACAGTATACATATTGCGTGTTGCTAAATAAATGGGCGCCACGAAATTCAATCTGGAAACCCACACTTAACAGAACCTTGAAAGCCAAACGGGGCAGGATACAAGTGCACGGCCTCACGACTTCTGACACCGCAGCGGCAAGCGTCCCCAACTTACCTGCACCGCTTAAACACTCAGGCTTCGCCGTACATTTATTTTTACACAGTAACCTGAAAGTAAGCATGCACAAACGCGTAGGAAATTATAAGGCCTCGTTCAATAAACTGTTCTATTGGTCTCACACATGTTTTTTGTGATGACAGTGACATAAGTGGCAATTTTCCGGTAAATTTCCGATTATCAATTTTCGCCTTTACCATGGAAAATTTCCAACTAAATTTGCATAAGGGATATTCTCATCAGAATCGCTTCAGAATCTGATTCCATTAAATAAATAACAATTGGAGGAATATTGGCAAAGGTATGATTACCCATAGGTATATTTCTACCATTCATCTTTAATTAGGTTTTCACAATGTATTACGCTGTTTTACCACTTTCAGGTGTAAATTGGTCTAGGGCTTGTTTCCACATTTTCTGAACTTTATTTGGTAGAATATTTGCAATATTGATGTCCCTAATATGCATGTTATGTTATAATACATTTTGACAGATACCCTAGCTAATTTGATGGCATTGAATTGGCAATTATAAGGTGGAAGCCTGTATGTCGGCCTTACGTGAATTTGTATTTGGTGGTTTGTTTACCGTTGCAGAATGGTATGGCACATATTTAATATAATTACTAATTTTTTTCTGAATTTTTGTTAATGCAGATATCAGTTGTGTTTCAACTCAAGTTTTAAAGACATTGCCATTCATGGTTTTGTGATAATTACGATCTTCAATCTTTGTGTCAAGCAACAAATCGCAATTCTTGTTTAGCATATACATGTAAATCATCAGTGGTGAAATGTACATTTTTCTTATGGAATGAATACATTTTTCTATGCAATTTGTCTTTTAAAAATTCTCTAATAATCATCAGTATTCATAGCTTCCGTCCATCCTTTTTTGCTTCTCAAATTCTTCGCCATATTCAAATTTGTATAAATGCCTTTAACTTGAGTTATGGTAATCTGAGGAGGGAGATGTAGGATTAGAAAATTGGTTTGAAAGGATAAAATGTAGTAAAATGTACTGAAAATATATAAGCAGCTTTTTCGAAAATTGTATATTTATTTAATTCAGGACTAATTTCTTGTCGTTCTAAGCAATATTTACATACGGTTTCTTTCTCTCTAGCCGATAGTAGATTTTGTTTTTGCTTCATGCCAAAGTAAAAGTAAAAAACAGAAACTTAAATTGAAAATGGCGCCAACATAAAATCCAAAAATTACTTTTACGTTACGGGAGTTTTCTGAATGGATTATACAGTATGATCGAAAACTTTTACCCTCTATAAGCCATTCACAATCTTTTTGGGTCAGGTGAGGCTATGACCATCTAGTAATTTTGTTGGCAGAACCTCTGTTGCAACTAAACTCCTTAATGGAAATTGACACTTTTTGTGTTAGGTTAGGTTGTTTTCAGTATAAGGTTATATTTTCTGAATAGGTACATTGTTGCCGGATATTCTCTAGTCTCCACATCGACTCGCGTTCTTTTAAATTTGGTCTGTCCTTTTTAAATTGGAAGTAGCATCGTTTAATGGAAATTTTTTGTTGTAACAAAATTATTTTGGGCATTTTGACTTTTCCTTTGACGGAAATTTAAATTATTTTTACACATTTGATAAATCATTTATTTTCTTACGAATATTAAAATAATAAATCTGGCAATGTGGTGGCAAGAAAATGTCGAACAGACACTGACAGAAAAAAAAAGTTGCATCCGCTATATCATCGAATAAGTTAGCCCAACATGAAAAGAAAAAATCATAGCCAACTGTGTCCCAGAAAGGTCGTGAATGGCTTATAGAGGGCTGTAAATTTAAAAAAAAAATTAATTTATGTTGTCAGTGGCAAGTAAAGGTAAAGTACGTTTTTTTCCTATAAAAATTTTCAAGGTCAAATAATTTAGGGTTTATGTTGGCATAACTTGGATTCCTTTAAAAAATATATGTTGGCAAAATTTGTTTTAGTAACTTTATAGAACTAAAAATTGGTGGGAAATTTAAAATCTGGCATTAAAGTTCTATGTACATCAAAAGCTCTTGCTAATCTTTCGTAAACGTCTTCTGGTGTGTTAAGATGCAGATCCAACAGTTCCTCTGCACACTTCACTACATTTAATTTTAAAAGATTCCGTTTTTTACGGGTATTTAGTTTCAAAAAAGAAAAACTGACAATTTAATTTTAAATGTCAAAGTGACAAAAGTCGTTTACAGAACAACCTGACGAAAATAAATTTTCTAATAATTTAAAAAAAACAGTTTTGCCAATTTTATCTTGACCTTGAAAATTTTTATAGGAAAAAAACGTACTATACTCAATAATATAACCTATACAATTTTGATAGAATCACTTAACTTTGACAGAATGTTTTATACTGAACACAAAGTGGTGCTATGTATGGAAAGTGGAGGAAATCACTTTGAACAGCTGTAGTTGTTTTTGTTATTAACATTTTTATGTATTCAACAGAAATTTTTGTATTTGTTAATATGACATTTCTGATATAACCTTAAACTGACAGATATAAAATGCCATAAATTTTTAACAAAACAATTCCACAATCTTTTAGAGGATAAAAGTTTTCGATCATATGGTACATAATTTTTTGTTCTAATGGCCTGCAAGCGTTTTTTTCGTATAAAAAAAAATGACAGTTTAACCGAGGAGGTTAGGAAAAGTGGGGGACATCATGATCATATTAGCTAGCAGCTAGTATATGTACAATTTGTAAAACATGTGAACCAAATTGTGTCGTGCGGAGCAAGTGATTATAGCCTGTTTTGTGAATAACATTTTTATGCGATCGCTTATTATTTTTATTTTTATTTCTACATTTTAGTACTTAAATACTTTTGTGTCAATTTAATCAATTAACCATTTATGTTAGAACAAACTATTTTCTCTTATAGCTATTAACAATGTTGTTGCTTAGTCCTTAGATACGAGTACAAGTAGTACAACTTTATTCTAGATATGGTTACTATGGTACTATGTTTTGATTTAGCATTTTTTAATCTTACTCGATATAGTAATGGTCAGTTGGTGATTTTTTTATCTTATTGGTGAAAAAATTAATATACTACAAAACTTACGTTAACAATATCGTATTTTATTTTGGAAAAATAAGTAACATATCACAAAATAGAACCTACGAGAAATTATTAATTACTGCAGATATTCAGTTCTGTGTTCCCTTGGACAAATAAATGTTCAGAGTGCAGTCCTTGCAATTAAAGATGCCACTTCCAAGAGGAACAACACC
>CALNHX010010610.1:0-38750 GCA_940337035.1 Agriotes lineatus
CCTGGAACATTAGGGACATATGGGACATCTGGGACGTTTGGGACGTCTAAGACGTTAGGGACATACAGGACATCTAGGACGTCTGGGACGTTAGGAACGTATGGGACATCTAAGACGTCTGGGACGTCTGGGACGTTAGGGACATACGGGACAACTGGGACGTCTAAGACGTTAGGGACATATGGGACATTTAGGACGTCTGGGACGTCTGGGACGTTAGGGACGTTCGGGACAGCTGGGACGTCAGGGACGTTAGGGGCATATGGGACATTTAGGACGCATGGGACATTAGGGACATATGGAACATATGGGACATCTGGGACGTCTGGGACGTTAGGGACATATGAGACATCTAAGACGTCTGGGACGTTAAGGACATATGGGACATCTAGGACGTCTGGGACGTCTGGGACGTTAAGGACATATGAGACATTTAGGACGCCTGGGACATTAGGGACATATGGGACATATGGGACATCTGGGACGCCTGGGACATTAGGGACATATGGGACATATGGGACATCTGAGACGTCTGGGACGTTAGGGACATATGGGACATCTGGGACGTCTGGAACGTTGAGGACATATAATAATAATAATAATAATAATGGATTTATTTCCACACGTAACAACAGTACAGAAAACCAAATTAAAGAAAAGTTAATTGGGGAAACCATTGGGTAGCAGTTCAGCAGCAGTGAACACTGCGTTTGGTCTTCCACTGTACCCAGCAAATAAAAATGAGGTTTATTAAATATAGAATAAATGCCTAATAACTAATAATATTAATATATTACAAAATAACTAACACCAATAATTCTGTGACAAATCAACACATAAAATCGATACACAAGTGATGCCTAACTATTCTGACGGTTCAGCAAGTGCAGACGCAATTTGGCCTTGAATGAAACCAATGGATAATTTTTAATATTTTGGGGGATGCTATTGTATACCTTCGCAATTTGATAAGAGAAACCCCTTTCAAACAGAGCAGTGCGATGTAGTGGTGGAGTAATAGTAAATTTATGTCTTAAATTTAAATTATGAACATCTGTCCTATAGGAAATTTTGTTATACAAATAAGCAGGACATTTATCTGTAATTACTTTATGGTAAAGACAAGCAGCTTGCAAAGATCGTCTATTGTGCATATTCAGCCAATTCGATTCTTTAAGTTTGTGAGATATGCGATCGTACTTTTTAACACCATGAATCAGTCGCAGACATGAGTTTTGTACTCTTTGAATTCTGCTAGCCGCATCAACCGTGATGCTGGGGCCGTAAACCTGAGAGCAATAAGAAAAGTGCGATAGCACTAATGCTTCACAAAGCATGGACTTAATTTTAGGCGACAAATAAGATCTGTGAGGATAAATAAGTTTCATATTAATGTAAGCTTGTTTAATATAATTAGAGATTTGTTTATTGTACCTAAAACCATTATCCATGATTAATCCCAGATTTCTAGCCTCAGCAGCAACGGGTATCGTAGTATAATTAATTTTTAAAATTATTCTGTCTCCCAGTTTTGATAAGATATTTTTGTTACCAAATAATAAGACTACCGACTTGGATGGGTTAATTCTTAAGGAATGTTGTTGCAAAATAGTAACAATGGTGTTTAGATCCTTGTTTATGTCCACCAACGCTTGCTGATACTGTTCACCCTCAAAGCTATGATATAGCTGTGTGTCGTCCGCATACATATGCATATTGCAAGTAGTTATACTATTGCAAAAGGCAGATGTATAAATGGTAAACAGCAGTGGTCCTAATATGGATCCCTGTGGCACACCCCTACTAATATTTCTATAGTCAGAGGATCCAGAACTCATCCTTACACATTGTAGCCGGTCTTTTAAGTAATTTTCAATCAAGATGACGCTAGGTGGAGAAAGGCCGATAGAATCCAGAATAGATAAGAGAATGTCATGGTCGATAGTGTCAAATGCTTTACTAAAGTCCAATAGGACCAAGACTGACATCTTATTGTTACCTATGGCAGTGAGCAAATCATCAGTAACTTTTGATAGAGCAGTCGAACAGCTGTAGCCAGCTCTGAATCCGGACTGACATTCAGGAATAATACTGAACTTTTGTAGATGAGATCGCAGCTGCAGATTAATAATCTTTTCAAAAATTTTCGATAACACAGGTAAAATACTAATTGGCCGTAAGTCTTTATATTCTGCGGGATTAGAAATTTTGGGAATAGGTATTATAGTGGCCTTTTTCCAACTAGCAGGAAAATAATTATTTTCAAAACAGCTGTTTATAATATGTGTCAGATAAGGTAGGATAAAAGGGCAACAGTATTTTATCATGTCAATATTTAGACCATCAAAACCAGTAGCATTGCTTTTGATTTCATTAATAGTCTTAGCAACTGTTTGAATGTCAACTAAAGTAAAATTGAAGGAAACTGTGTTACTTTTAGCTTTATTGGTTTTGTAACTACTAATGATTTTGGAAGTGTCATTATTGACATCAGGAATACAGTTTATAAAATAGTTGTTAATGTCATTTGGATTCTGGAGGTTAGTTGGTAAATCATTATGTTTTGAACGCTTCAGATCTAGTCTTTTTAGTTCACGCCAGATTTCCCTAGATTGAGAATTCTGTAGTTTAAAATCTAAGTACGCCTTTTTTTCACGTTTAACAGCTTGTGTGGTAAAATTTCTAAGGGTTTTGTAGTAGTTCCAGTGACCAGGAATTTTAGTTTTTTTAAACTTAGTCAAAGCTTTATCTCTGATTTTCATTAAGAGCCTTATATTATCAGTAATCCAGGGTGCACCTCTTTTACAAAGCTTGACAGTTTTAACAGGAGCGTGCTTATTAAATACTATTAAAATATTACAGTTTAAAAATTCTACTTTTTCATTTACATCAGTAATTCGGAATAAATTTTGCCACGGGATAAGCTGAAGATCATTTAGAAATAAGTTTAAATTAAAATGTTTATAAGACCTAAAGGTTTTGTATGTAGGTGCATTAGTGAGCCCCTCCAGTTTGATGTGACAGTATACCGTTTCGTGGTCAGCAAATTTCAACCCACCTACTCCTGAATCAGTTATACAATCTGTATCGGAAACTAATACCACATCCAAAAGAGACTTGATCCGTGTAGGCTGAGTAATAATCTGTTTCAGATCTAAGGACTCAATCATGGTGTTAAAGTACACAGAACTTGGGTGACGTGAATCTAGCAAATCTATATTCACATCGCCAAAACAAAAAAGTTTATCACATACAGACAAAATCTGCACACACGATTGCTCCAATTCATTACAAAACAGTTTATAATTTGATTTAGGTGGTCGATAAACGGCACCAACTCCAATAATGTATTTATGACTCTTGAAAGTTAACCAAACTTGTTCAATGTTATTATTATTTATATTAATGGGCGTTACTTGCAATGTATTTCTAACATAAATGCACACCCACCACCTCTATCAACACGATCAGTGCGTACCAAGTTATATCCAGGAATTTTTAAGATGTCATTACTTACTGTATCAGACAGCCAAGTTTCACCAACTGCAATTACGTCATACTCGAACTGAACAGCAAAATCTTTCAAAATATGGAACTTAGATAAAAGTGATCTAATATTTATATGTACAAATTTCAATGCTAACATTGCTATTTTGAAATCACTTGTGTACCTAAAACAAACAAAAGATTACTTAGCATGTGTGAATTGCGGTGAACAAAATTACTAGAAAAAAATGAAATATAGATGCGATAAACTATAACTAAATAAACCTAACTGTAATAATAAGCAATACACAGAACTGATAAACAGATACCTAGTAAATCAAACAAAAAGTTTATTCAGTGAGAGCCAGCGCCCCTAGCAAGCTAAAAATTGTGTGTATTATCATATTATAATCGAATGTCCTCTGAGGAGAAAATACGTTTCACATTACTATCACATTTAGCATACACTTTTCCTTCAAAGGACCACACATTTTTACCACCGTATTTTTTTGCAGCATCTTTTAGGAGTTGCTGTCGTAACTTTGTCAGATCCTCCTTGATTACAATTTTGGATCCTTTCAGTAGTTTCTTATTACTGTAAACCTGTTTTTTGGTATTGCGACTAATAAATTTTACTATTATTGGTTTTATCAGAGGTTCTTTGGCTGGGAGGCGATGGCTGCAATCTATCAGGTTTGGAGGGATATCCAGTTGTAATTTATCACGACAAAACTTGCTTACCACATTGTCGGTATTTTCGCCTTTTGTTTCAGGAATTCCAAATATTCTTAAACTATTGCGTCGCGTGTATTGTTCTAGTTCGTCCCTATAATGTAAAGCTTCTTTCTTCGACTCATCTACTTCTTTACTTAGTTGGGCACACGTGAGATTGAATTGTTTTTCAAGACGATTAACTTTCTCAACATACACTTGCATTTCTTCACGAAATTGATTTAGTAGTTGGTCCTTGATTTTGGTAACAAATGTGTCTATGATTGTCGACGAATTTAAAACTTTTTCAACAATTTTTTTTATCAGTGCCTCTTCATCAGCAGCTGAACGGGTATTTGGTTTATCACCAGCCATATTAGTGGATATTATGAGTAAAAATAATACACTCAAGCTAACAGAAACACGAGAGATATTAACCACTAGAAGCGCAGAGCGTCTACTCACAGCGATGGTTCATCACAGAATGTCTGGGACGTTAGGGACATACGGGACAGCTGGGACGTCTGGGACGTTAGGGGCATATGGGACATTTAGGACGCATGGGACATTAGGGACATATGGAACATATGGGACATCTGGGACGTCTGGGACGTTAGGGACATATGAGACATCTAAGACGTCTGGAACGTTAAGGACATATGGGACATCTAGGACGTCTGGGACGTCTGGGACGTTAAGGACATATGAGACATTTAGGACGCCTGGGACATTAGGGACATATGGGACATATGGGACATCTGAGACGCCTGGGACATTAGGGACATATGGGACATATGGGACATCTGAGACGTCTGGGACGTTAGATACATATGGGACATCTGGGACGTCTGGAACGTTAAGGACATATGGGACATCTAGGACGTCTGGGACGTCTGGGACGTTGAGGACATATGGGACATTTAGAACGCCTGGGACATTAAGGACATATGGAACATTTAAGACGTCTGGGACGTTAGGGACATATGGAACATCTAGGACGCTTGGGACATTAGGGACAATAGGACATATGAGACATTTAGGACGTCTGGGACGTTAAGGACATATGGGACATCTAGGACGTCTGGGACGTTAGGGACATATAGGACATCTAGGACGTCTGGGACGTTAGGGAAAAATGAAACATCTAGGACGCCTGGGACATTCGAGACATATGGGACATTAAGGACATCTGGGACGTCTGGGACGTTAGGGACATATGGGACATCTGGGACGTCTGGGACGTTAAGGACATATAGGACATCTAGGACGTCTGGGACGTCTGGGACGTTAAGGACATATGGGACATTTAGAACGCCTGGGACATTAGAGACATATGGGACATATGGGACAGCTGGGACGACTGGGACATTAGGGACATATGGGACATATGGGACATCTGGGACGTCTGGGACGTCTGGGACGTTAGGGACATATAGGACATCTAGGACGTCTGGGTCGTTAGGGACATATGAGACATCTAGGACGTCTGGGACGTCTGGGACGTTAGGGACATACGGGACAGCTGGGACGTCTGGGACGTTAGGGACATACAGGACATTTAGGATGTCTGGGACGTTAGGGACATATGGAACATCTAGGACGCCTGGGACATTAGGGACATATGGGACATCTGGGACGTCTGGGACGTTAGGGACATATGGGATATCTAGGACGTATGGGACGTCTTGGACGTTAAGGACATATGGGACATTTAGGACGCCGGGAACATTAGGGACATATGGGACATATGGGACATATGGGACATCTGAGACGTCTGGGACGTTAGGGACATATGGGACATCTGGGACGTCTGGGACGTTAGGGACATATGGGACATCTAAAACGCTTGGGACGTCTGGGACGTTAGGGACAAAAGGGACAGCAGGGACGACTCGCACGTTAGGGACATATGGGACATTTAGGACGTCTGGGACGTTAGGGACATATGAAACATTTAGTACGCCTGGGACATTAGAGACATATGAGACATCTGGGACGTTAGAAACATATAATACATCTAGGACGTCTGAGACGTTAAAGACATATGGGACATCTAGGACGTCTGGAACGTCTGGGACGTTAGGGACATATGGGACATTTAGGACGTCTGGGACGTTAGGGACATATGGAACATTTAGAAAGCCTGGGACATTAGGGACATATGGGACATCTAGGCCGTCTGGGATGTCTGGGACGTTATAGACATACGGGACAGCTAGGACGTCTGGGACGTTAGGGACATATGGGACATTTAGGACGTCTGGGACGTTAGGGACATATGGAACATTTAGAAAGCCTGGAAAATTAGGGACATATGGGACGTATGGGAAATCTGGGATGCCTGGAACATTAGGGACATATGGGACATCTGGGACGTTTGGGACGTCTAAGACGTTAGGGACATACAGGACATCTAGGACGTCTGGGACGTTAGAAACGTATGGGACATCTAAGACGTCTGGGACGTCTGGTACGTTAGGGACATACGGGACAGCTGGGACATCTAAGACGTTAGGGACATATGGGACATTTGGGACGTCTGGGACGTCTGGGACGTTAGGGACATACGGGACAGCTGGGACGTCTGGGACGTTAGGGGCATATGGGACATTTAGGACGCATGGGACATTAGGGACATATGGAACATATGGGACATTTGGGACGTCTGGGACGTTAGGGACATATGAGACATCTAAGACGTCTGGGACGTTAAGGACATATGGGACATCTAGGACGTCTGGGACGTCTGGGACGTTAAGGACATATGAGACATTTAGGACGCCTGGGACATTAGGGACATATGGGACATATGGGACATCTGGGACGCCTGGGACATTCGGGACATATGGGACATATGGGACATCTGAGCCGTCTGGAACGTTAAGGACATATGGGACATCAAGGACGTCTGGGACGTCTGGGACGTTGAGGACATATGGGACATTTAGAACGCCTGGGACATTAGGGACATATGGAACATTTAGGACGTCTGGGACGTTAGGGACATATGGAACATCTAGGACGCCTGGGACATTAGGGACAAATAGGACATATGAGACATTTAGGACGTCTGGGACGTTAAGGACATATGGGACATCTAGGACGTCTGGGACGTTAGGAACATATGGGACATCTAAGACGTCTGGGACGTTAGGGACATATAGGACATCTAGGACGTCTGGGTCGTTAGGGACATATGAAACATCTTAGACGTCTGGCATGTCTGGGACGTTAGGGACATACGGGACATTTAGGACGTCTGGGACGTTAGGGACATATGAAACATCTAGGACGCCTGGGACATTTGAGACATATGGGACATTAAGGACATCTGGGACGTCTGGGACGTTAGGGACATATGGGACACCTGGGACGTCTGGGACGTTAAGGACATATAGGACATCTAGGACGTCTGGGACGTCTGGGAAGTTAAGGACATATGGGACGTTTAGAACGCCTGGGACATTAGGGACATATGGGACATATGGGACAGCTGGGACGCCTGAGACATTAGGGACATATTGGACATATGGGACATCTGGGACGTCTGGGACGTCTGGGACGTTAGGGACATATAGGACATCTAGAACGTCTGGGACGTTAGGGACATATAGGACATCTAGGACGTCTGGGACGTTAGGGACATATGAAACATCTAGGACGTCTGGGACGTCTGGGACGTTAGGGACATACGGGACAGCTGGGACGTCTGGGACGTTAGGGACATATGGGCCATTTAGGACGTCTGGGACGTTAGGGACATATAAAACATCTAGGACGCCTGGGACATTCAAGACATATGGGACATTAAGGACATCTGGGACGTCTGGGACGTTAGGGACATATGACACATCTGGGACGTCTGGGACGTTAAGGACATATGGGACCTCTAGGCCGTCTGGGACGTTAGGGACATGTGTGACATCTAGGACATCTGGGACGTTAGGGACATATGGGACATATGGGACATCTGGGACGTCTGGGACGTTAGGGACATATGGGAAATCTAGGGCGTCTAGGACGTTAGGGACATATGAAACATCTATGACGTTTGTCACGTATGGGATATTAGAGATGTCTGGGACGTCTGGGACGGTAGGGACTTATGGGACATCTAGGACGTCTGGGACGTTAGGGACATATGGGACATCTAGGCCGTCTGGGACGTTAGAGACATGTGTGCCATCCAGGACATCTGGGACGTTAGGGACATATATGACATATGGGACATCTGGGACGTCTGGGACGTTAGGAACATATGGGTCATTTAGAACGTCTAAGACGTTAGGGACGTATGGGACATCTGGGACGTCTGGGACGTTAGGGACATATAGGACACTTAGGACGGTTGGGACATTAGGGACATATGGGACATCTCAGACGTCTGAAACGTTAGGGACATATAGGACATCTAGGACGGTTGGGACGTTAGGGACATATGGGACATCCGGGACGTCTGGGACGTTATGGACGTATAGGACATCTAGGACGTCTGGGACGTTAGAGAAATATGGGACATCTACGACGTCTGGGACGTCTGGGACGTTAGGGACATATGGGACATTTAGGACGGATCTGACGTCTGGGACGTTATGGACATACGGGACAGCTGGGACGTCTGGGACGTTAGGGACATACAGGACATTTAGGATGTCTGGGACGTTAGGGACATATGGAACATCTAGGGCGCCTGGGACGTTAGGGACATATAGGACATCTAGGACGGTTGGGACGTTAAGGACATATGGAACATCTGGGATGTCTGGGAATTTAGGGACGTAGAGGACATCTAGGACGTCTGGGATGTTAGAGAAATATGGGACATCTACGACGTCTTTGACGTCTGGGACGTTAGGGACATATGGGACATTTAGGACGGATGGGACGTCTGGGACGTTAGGGACATATGAAACATCTAGGGCTCCTGGGACGTTAGGGACATACAGGACATTTAGGATGTCTGGGACGTTAGGGACATATGGAACATCTAGGGCGCCTGGGACGTTAGAGAAATATGGGGCATCTAGGACGTTTGGGACGTCTGGGACGTTAGGGACATATGGGACATCTAGTACGCCTGGGACTTTAGGGACATATAGGACATCTAGGACGGTTCGTTCGTTAAGGACATATGGAACATCTGGGATGTCTGGGAAGTTGGGACGTAGAGGACATCTAGGACGTCTGGGATGTTAGAGAAATATGGGACATCTACGACGTCTGGGACGTCTGGGACGTTAGGGACATATGGGACATTTAGGACAGATGGGACGTCTGGGACGTTATAGACATACGGGACAGCTGGGACGTCTGGGACGTTAGGGACATACAGGACATTTAGGATGTCTGGGACGTTAGGGACATATGGAACATCTAGGGCGCCTGGGACATTTGTGACATATGGGACATCTAGGACGTCTAAGACGTCTGCGACGTTAGGGACATACGGGACAGCTGGGACGTCTGGGACGTTAGGGACATACAGGACATTTAGGATGTCTGGGACGTTAGGGACATATGGAACATCTAGGACGCCTGGGACATTAGGGACATATGGGACATCTGGGACGTCTGGGACGTTAGGGACATATGGGACATCTAGGACGTATAGGACGTCTGGGACGTTAAGGACATATGGGACATTTAGGACGCCTGGGACATTAGGGATATATGGGACATATGGGACATCTGGGACGCTTGGGACATTAGGGACATATTGGACATATGGGACATCTGAGACGTCTGGGACGTTAGGGACATATGGGACATCTGGGACGTCTGGGACGTTAGGGACATATGGGACATCTAGGACGCCTGGGACGTCTGGGACGTTAGGGACATACGGGACAACAGGGACGTCTGGGACGTTAGGTACATATGGGACATTTAGGACGTCTGGGACGTTAGGGACATACGAAACATTTAGGACGCCTGGGACATTAGGGACATATGGGACATATGGGACATATGGGACATATAGGACGCCTAGGACGTCTGGGACGTTAGGGACATACGGGACAACAGGGACGTCTGGGACGTTAGGGACGTATGGGACATCTAGGACGTCTGGGACGTCTGGGACGTTAGGGATATATGGGATATGTAGGACGTCTGGGACGTTTGGGACATATAATAATATATTTATTGTCCAACAGCAGAACCAATTAAAGGACAAATTACAAAAAAAATAATCATGATATTATGACGATAGGGTATACATGTAAACTTAGAAATAAATAACAGATTAAGAATATTCATAATATGTTTCCAATAAGAATTTTAGTGTACATTCAAAGATATCACACTTTCCACAAATTTGATTGTATAATGAACACATTACTGATATAGGCGATTTTAATAGTAAATTAGTTTTAGCTGTTTGTAGGTAAAAAGTGCACTGTGATCTACTATTGCTTCTTGGTGTATGGAAATTAACCATTGCCAAAATTGAAGGACAATCAATTTGGTGACGCAATAATTTTAATAAAAACGTCAAAGCAATTATTGATCGTCTAGTATCAAGAGAACACATATGGAAGGCGTCCAACAGCTCTTCGTTTGGAAACCCCCTGGTTGGATAAGAACCATACACTTTACACCAAAGGTATTTTAAAAACTTACGTTGAATACCCTCAATAAGCATTTTATATCGATCATAGTAAGGAGACCATATTAAGGCGCAATATTCAAGACGCGATCGTACAAGTGAAAAAAATAATGTTATAATGGTACTTATATTAGAAAATTGTTTAGAATTTCGCATTATGTAACCCAACATTTTATTGGCAGATGATACCATTTGCACAATATGCGTATTAAATGACAATTCACTGTCAAAAATGACACCAAGATCTTTTATGTCATAACACCTATCTAACTTGCTACCACCAACAGTGTAATCAAAAATTACAGGCATGTCTTTCCTTGAAAAGGTTACAACTTTACATTTCGCTACATTTAAATTTAGTCTATTATTAGTACACCATTCACGAAGAAGATTTAAATTACTTTGCAAATTGATACAATCAACTGAAGTGTTAACTGATGTGAATATCTTCACATCATCCGCAAACATTAACGTTTCGCATTGCAAAGTAAGCCCAAGGTCATTAATAAACAGTAGAAATAGTAAGGGCCCAAGATTTGACCCCTGAGGTACACCAGACCGAGCAGTGAACGGTATAGAAGAGTAACCATTATATTCCACAATCTGAGTCCTATCTAGCAGATAAGATTCCAGCAATCTCACCAGCGAAACACTAAAACCATACATGTACAATTTCATAAGTAATAGCCCATGATCGATTCGATCAAAAGCCTTTGAAAGATCAGTATAGACTACATCCACTTGCCCTTGGTTGTCAAGAATTTCAGAAGTGAATTGAACAAGACAGCATAAATTCGTTACTGTTGATCGCTTCTCAACAAATCCGTGTTGATATGGAGATATGATACTTTTGACAGACGCGTAGATGTAGTTATAGATGATCATTTCAAAAACTTTAGAAAAGTTTGATGATATAGCTATCGGTCTATAGTTACTTACGTCAGTGTTATCATTATTCTTAAACACAGGACAGACTCTGGTGAACTTCCACTTATTAGGAAAGGTGTTCGTTTTTAAACACAAGTTAAAAATAACTAAAAGTGGAGCGATAAAAATGTTTCCGCAATCTTTAATTAGGTAGCTGGGAATTTGGTCAAGTCCAGATGTCTGTTTGTTTTTAAGCTTATGAATTGCGAGTTTGATATCATTTTCAGATATAGATTGAATATTTACATTTACATTAGGAAAATTGAAAAATGCAGAATGAGTATCCAACATAAATAAACTAGAGTCTTGATAAACGCTGCTAAACTGATCAGCAAAGGCATTTACAATATCTTGAGGATGATTATAATGCACATCTCCTTTATGTAGCTTTCCTGGTATTCGAGAAATACCCTTCTTAGATCTAATAAAAGACCAAAAATTCTTGGAATCAGTATTGATGGAATTTTCAATTTTAATTAAATAATCATTGTACGCTACTCTAATTTGACATTTTACAAGAGCCCTCATACGTTTAAACTCTCTTAAACTATATTGGCAGTTGCTTTGCCTATATCTCTTGTAAAACTTGCTCTTTAGTTTAATATTTTTGATAATATTTTGTGTAAACCAAGATGGGTATTTCTGTTTATTATTTTTCTTTTTATAGTAAGGTACGTACTGGTCCAGTATATTATACAATATCTTGTAAAAAAGATTACAGGCATCATTCACATTGGCAGAATCATTCAGTCCAGACCAATCGACTGATATTAATGCATCATACAGTCCAAGAAAATTAGCCTTATTAAAATTATATTTTATACTGTTCATTGACGGAGGAAAATTAACGGACTTTAATTCAAATATATTAAAGCAAATACTCAGAGCCGGATGATGCATGTCCTCACTTATCAGTGGTTCGCTATCATGGTTAACATAACAACTACAACTAGCAAACACAAGATCAAGTAATTTACTATTACTATTAAGGACTTGATTCCATTGGCGCAAATTTAATAATTCAGAAAACTCGGTTACGGAAGAATATAACTTATCAGTGGAGTCTGAGTTATAAAAACTAGGTATGTTAAAGTCTCCCAATATCACTAAATTTTTCACATGTAAATAACGTTGCAAGAAATAATCAAACACTATGTCGAGGTCAGTAACTGCTGGAGTACGAGGAATGTATACAATGAATATGTATACACAGTGACTTGAAAAAGAACACTTGCAACCAGCGACATCAAAGGCAGGTAAAGCATTTAGAAGTTCCGATAAATTTAGTTCTTCTGATATGATGTGATTTTTGATCGCTAAAAGAACTCCGCCGCCGCGTGCAGTGTTAGTAGAAATAAAGTTCCGGTCACTCCTATACACATTATATGTATTAAATGGAAAGAATTCGGCGCTCATTATTTCATTTGATAACCACGTTTCACTTAAACTAATAATAAGTTCATGCAAAGCATCTCGAAATTGTCACATATTGCATTCAACCTAGATACAAACATTAGCACTTACAAGGCTTCTAGGCACGTTTAGGTGTGTTTCAATATGAATCCAATCGAAAGACAAATTCAAACATTTTGTATTCAAATAATTCGTTATTTTGTGTATATTATAGAGCAATGTTAGAGCTCTGAACCCCTATAAACGTAGCTAGCTGTGTATAATAGCCTAACTGCAACCGAAACGGTAAAAGTGCTGCTTAAATGAATAATAAGTTCACCCAAAGCATCTCGCAGTGTCACATATTGCATTCAAACTAGATACAAATATTAGCACTTACAAAGGCTTCTAGGCACGTTTAGGTGTGTTTCAATATGAATCCAATCGAAAGACAAATTCAAACATTTTGTATTCAAATAATTCGTTATTTTGTGTATATTATAGAGCAATGTTAGGGGTCTGAACGCCTATAAACATAGCTAGCTGTGTATAATAGCCTAACTGCAACCGAAACGGTAAAAGTGCTGCTTAAATGAATAATAAGTACACCAAAAGCATCTCGCAGTGTCAGATAATGCATTCAAACTAGATACAAACGTCATATTAGCACTTACAATAGCTTCTAGGCACGCTTCGGAGAGTTTCAATAAGAATCCAATCGAAAGAAAAATTTAAACATTCTGTGTTCAAATAATTCGTTATTTTGTTTATATTAGAAAGCAATTTAAAAGCTCGGAACGCCTATAAACATAGATAGCTGTGTACAATAGCCTAACTGCAACCGAAACTCTGAAAGTGCTGCTTAAATGAATGATAAGTTTACCCAAAGCATTTCGCAGTGTTACATATTGCACATAAACTAGATACAAACGTCATATTAGCACTTACGAAGGCTTCTACGCACGCTTAGGTGAGTTTCAATAAGAATCCAATCGAAAGAAAAATTTAAACATTCTGTATTCAAATAATTCGTTATTTTGTTTATTTTAGAAAGCAATTTAAAGGCTCGGAACAACTATAAACATAGCTAGCTGTGTACAGTTTTTTAAACATTCTGTATTCAAATAATTCGTTATTTTGTTTATATTAGAAAGCAATTTAAAGGCTCGGAACGCCTATAAACATAGCTAGCTGTGTACAATAGCCTAACTGCAACCGAAACGCTGAACGTGCTGCTTAAATGAATAACAAGTTCATGCAAAGCATCTCGAAATTGTCACATATTGCATTCAACCTAGATACAAACATTAGCACTTACAAGGCTTCTAGGCACGTTTAGGTGTGTTTCAATATGAATCCAATCGAAAGACAAATTCAAACATTTTGTATTCAAATAATTCGTTATTTTGTGTATATTATAGAGCAATGTTAGAGCTCTGAACCCCTATAAACGTAGCTAGCTGTGTATAATAGCCTAACTGCAACCGAAACGGTAAAAGTGCTGCTTAAATGAATAATAAGTTCACCCAAAGCATCTCGCAGTGTCACATATTGCATTCAAACTAGATACAAACATTAGCACTTACAAGGCTTCTAGGCACGTTTAGGTGTGTTTCAATATGAATCCAATCGAAAGACAAATTCAAACATTTTGTATTCAAATAATTCGTTATTTTGTGTATATTATAGAGCAATGTTAGAGCTCTGAACTCCTATAAGCATAGCTAGCTGTGTATAATAGCCTAACTGCAACCGAAACGGTAAAAGTGCTGCTTAAATGAATAATAAGTTCACCCAAAGCATCTCGCAGTGTCACATATTGCATTCAAACTAGATACAAACATTAGCACTTACAAGGCTTCTAGGCACGTTTAGGTGTGTTTCAATATGAATCCAATCGAAAGACAAATTCAAACATTTTGTATTCAAATAATTCGTTATTTTGTGTATATTATAGAGCAATGTTAGAGCTCTGAACTCCTATAAACATAGCTAGCTGTGTATAATAGCCTAACTGCAACCGAAACGGTAAAAGTGCTGCTTAAATGAATAATAAGTTCACCCAAAGCATCTCGCAGTGTCACATATTGCATTCAAACTAGATACAAACATTAGCACTTACAAGGCTTCCAGGCACGTTTAGGTGTGTTTCAATATGAATCCAATCGAAAGACAAATTCAAACATTTTGTATTCAAATAATTCGTTATTTTGTGTATATTATAGAGCAATGTTAGGGCTCTGAACGCCTATAAACATAGCTAGCTGTGTATAATAGGATAACTGCAACCTAAACGGTAAAAGTGCTGCTTAAATGATTAATAAGTACACCAAAAGCAACTCGCAGTGTCACATATTGCATTCAAACTAGATACAAACGTAATATTAGCACTTACAAAGGCTTCTGGGCACGCTTAGGTGAGTTTCAATATGAATCCAATCGAAAGAAAAATTTAAGCTTTCTGTGTTCAAATAATTCGTTATTTTGTTTATATTAGAAAGCAATTTAAAGGCTCGGAACGCCTATAAACATAGCTAGCTGTGTACAATAGCCTAACTGCAACCGACACGGCAAAAGTGCTGCTTAAATGAATAATAAGTACACCAAAAGCATCTCGCAGTGGCAGATATTGCATTCAAACTAGATACAAACGTCATATTAGCACTTACGAAGGCTTCTAGACACGCTTAGGTGAGTTTCATTATGAATCCAATGGAAACAAAAATTTAAACATTCTGTGTTCAAATAATTCGTTATTATATTTATATTAGAGAGCAATTTAAAAACTCGGAACGCCTAGAAACATAGCTAGCTGTGTACAATAGCCTAACTGCAACCGAAACTCTGAAAGTGCTGCTTAAATGAATGATAAGTTTACCCAAAGCATTTCGCAGTGTCACATATTGCACACAAACTAGATAAAAACGTCATATTAGCACTTACGAAGGCTTCTACGCACGCTTAGGTGAGTTTCAATATGAATCAAATCGAAAGAAAAATTTAAGCATTCTGTATTCAAATAATTCGTTATTTTGTTTATATTAGAGAGCAATTTAAAAACTCGGAACGCCTATAAACATAGCTAGCTGTGTACAATAGCCTAACTGCAACCGAAACGCTGAACGTGCTGCTTAAATGAATAATAAGTTCACCCAAAGCATCTCGCAGTGTCGCATATTGCATTCAAACTAGATACAAATATTAGCACTTACAAAGGCTTCTAGGCACGTTTAGGTGTGTTTCAATATGAATCCAATCGAAAGACAAATTCAAACATTTTGTATTCAAATAATTCGTTATTTTGTGTATATTATAGAGCAATGTTAGGGGTCTGTACGCCTATAAACATAGCTAGCTGTGTATAATAGCCTAACTGCAACCGAAACGGTAAAAGTGCTGCTTAAATGAATAATAAGTACACCAAAAGCATCTCGCAGTGTCAGATAATGCATTCAAACTAGATACAAACGTCATATTAGCACTTACAATAGCTTCTAGGCACGCTTAGGAGAGTTTCAATATGAATCCAATCGAAAGAAAAATTTAAACATTCTGTGTTCAAATAATTCGTTATTTTGTTTATATTAGAAAGCAATTTAAAGGCTTGGAACGCCTATAAACATAGCAAGCTGTGTACAATAGCCTAACTGCAACCGAAACGCTGAACGTGCTGCTTAAATGAATAATAAGTTCACCCAAAGCATCTCGCAGTGTCGCATATTGCATTCAAACTAGATACAAATATTAGCACTTACAAAGGCTTCTAGGCACGTTTAGGTGTGTTTCAATATGAATCCAATCGAAAGACAAATTCAAACATTTTGTATTCAAATAATTCGTTATTTTGTGTATATTATAGAGCAATGTTAGGGCTCTGAACGCCTATAAACATAGCTAGCTGTGTATAATAGGATAACTGCAACCTAAACGGTAAAAGTGCTGCTTAAATGATTAATAATTACACCAAAAGCAACTCGCAGTGTCAAATATTGCATTCAAACTAGATACAAACGTCATATTAGCACTTACGAAGGCTTCTAGACACGCTTAGGTGAGTTTTAATATGAATCCATTCGAAAGAAAAATTTAAACATTTTGTGTTCAAATAATTCGTTATTTTGTTTATATTAGAAAGCAATTTAAAGGCTCGGAACGCCTATAAAAATAGCTAGTTGTGTACAATAGCCTAACTGCAACCGAAACGTTGAACGTGCTGCTTAAATGAATAATAAGTTCACCCAAAGCATCTCTCAGTGTCACATATTGCATTCAAACTAGATACAAACATTAGCACTTACAAATGCTTCTAGGCACGTTTAGGTGTGTTTCAATATAAATCCAATCGAAAGACAAATTCACACATTCTGTATTCAAATAATTCGTTATTATGTTTATATTAGAGAGCAATTTAAAGACTCGGAACGCCTATAAACATAGCTAGCTGTCTATAATAGCCTAACTGCAACCGAAACTCTGAAAGTGCTGCTTAAATGAATGATAAGTTTACCCAAAGCATTTCGCAGTGTCACATATTGCACTCAAACTAGATACAAACGTCATATTAGCACTTACAAAGGCTTCTACGCACGCTTAGGTGAGTTTCAATATGAATCCAATCGAAAGAAAAATGTAAACATTCTGAATTCAAATAATTCGTTATTTTGTTTATATTAGAAAGCAATTTAAAGGCTCGGAACGCCTATAAACATAGCTAGCTGTGTACAATAGCCTAACTGCAACCGAAACGCTGAACGTGCTGCTTAAATGAATAATAAGTTCACCCAAAGCATCTCGAAATTGTCACATATTGCATTCAAACTAGATACAAACATTAGCACTTACAAGGCTTCTAGGCACGTTTAGGTGTGTTTCAATATGAATCCAATCGAAAGACAAATTCAAACATTCTGTATTCAAATAATTCGTTATTATGTTTATATTAGACAGCAATTTAAAAACTCGGAACGCCTAGAAACATAGCTAGCTGTGTATAATAGCCTAATTGCAACCGAAACTCTGAAAGTGCTGCTTAAATGAATGATAAGTTTACCCAAAGCATTTCGCAGTGTCACATATTGCACACAAACTAGATAAAAACGTCATATTAGCACTTACGAAGGCTTCTAGACACGCTTAGGTGAGTTTCATTATGAATCCAATGGAAACAAAAATTTAAACATTCTGTGTTCAAATAATTCGTTATTTTGTTTATATTAGAAAGCAATTTAAAGGCTCGGAACGCCTATAAACATAGCAAGCTGTGTACAATAGCCTATCTGCAACCGAAACGCTGAACGTGCTGCTTAAATGAATAATAAGTTCACCCAAAGCATCTCGCAGTGTCGCATATTGCATTCAAACTAGATACAAATATTAGCACTTACAAAGGCTTCTAGGCACGTTTAGGTGTGTTTCAATATGAATCCAATCGAAAGACAAATTCAAACATTTTGTATTCAAATAATTCGTTATTTTGTGTATATTATAGAGCAATGTTAGGGCTCTGAACGCCTATAAACATAGCTAGCTGTGTATAATAGGATAACTGCAACCTAAACGGTAAAAGTGCTGCTTAAATGATTAATAATTACACCAAAAGCAACTCGCAGTGTCAAATATTGCATTCAAACTAGATACAAACGTCATATTAGCACTTATGAAGGCTTCTAGACACGCTTAGGTGAGTTTTAATATGAATCCATTCGAAAGAAAAATTTAAACATTTTGTGTTCAAATAATTCGTTATTTTGTTTATATTAGAAAGCAATTTAAAGGCTCGGAACGCCTATAAAAATAGCTAGTTGTGTACAATAGCCTAACTGCAACCGAAACGTTGAACGTGCTGCTTAAATGAATAATAAGTTCACCCAAAGCATCTCTCAGTGTCACATATTGCATTCAAACTAGATACAAACATTAGCACTTACAAATGCTTCTAGGCACGTTTAGGTGTGTTTCAATATAAATCCAATCGAAAGACAAATTCACACATTCTGTATTCAAATAATTCGTTATTATGTTTATATTAGAGAGCAATTTAAAGACTCGGAACGCCTATAAACATAGCTAGCTGTCTATAATAGCCTAACTGCAACCGAAACTCTGAAAGTGCTGCTTAAATGAATGATAAGTTTACCCAAAGCATTTCGCAGTGTCACATATTGCACTCAAACTAGATACAAACGTCATATTAGCACTTACAAAGGCTTCTACGCACGCTTAGGTGAGTTTCAATATGAATCCAATCGAAAGAAAAATGTAAACATTCTGAATTCAAATAATTCGTTATTTTGTTTATATTAGAAAGCAATTTAAAGGCTCGGAACGCCTATAAACATAGCTAGCTGTGTACAATAGCCTAACTGCAACCGAAACGCTGAACGTGCTGCTTAAATGAATAATAAGTTCACCCAAAGCATCTCGAAATTGTCACATATTGCATTCAAACTAGATACAAACATTAGCACTTACAAGGCTTCTAGGCACGTTTAGGTGTGTTTCAATATGAATCCAATCGAAAGACAAATTCAAACATTCTGTATTCAAATAATTCGTTATTATGTTTATATTAGACAGCAATTTAAAAACTCGGAACGCCTAGAAACATAGCTAGCTGTGTATAATAGACCAATTGCAACCGAAACTCTGAAAGTGCTGCTTAAATGAATGATAAGTTTACCCAAAGCATTTCGCAGTGTCACATATTGCACACAAACTAGATAAAAACGTCATATTAGCACTTACGAAGGCTTCTACGCACGCTTAGGTGAGTTTCAATAAGAATCCAATCGAAAGAAAAATTTAAACATTCTGTATTCAAATAATTCGTTATTTTGTTTATTTTAGAAAGCAATTTAAAAACTCGGAACGCCTATAAACATAGCTAGCTGTGTATAATAGCCTAATTGCAACCGAAACTCTGAAAGTGCTGCTTAAATGAATGATAAGTTTACCCAAAGCATCTCGCAGTGTCGCATATTGCATTCAAACTAGATACAAATATTAGCACTTACAAAGGCTTCTAGGCACGTTTAGGTGTGTTTCAATATGAATCCAATCGAAAGACAAATTCAAACATTTTGTATTCAAATAATTCGTTATTTTGTGCATATTATAGAGCAATGTTAGGGGTCTGAACGCCTATAAACATAGCTAGCTGTGTATAATAGCCTAACTGCAACCGAAACGGTAAAAGTGCTGCTTAAATGAATAATAAGTACACCAAAAGCATCTCGCAGTGTCAGATAATGCATTCAAACTAGATACAAACGTCATATTAGCACTTACAATAGCTTCTAGGCACGCTTCGGAGAGTTTCAATAAGAATCCAATCGAAAGAAAAATTTAAACATTCTGTGTTCAAATAATTCGTTATTTTGTTTATATTAGAAAGCAATTTAAAAGCTCGGAACGCCTATAAACATAGATAGCTGTGTACAATAGCCTAACTGCAACCGAAACTCTGAAAGTGCTGCTTAAATGAATGATAAGTTTACCCAAAGCATTTCGCAGTGTTACATATTGCACATAAACTAGATACAAACGTCATATTAGCACTTACGAAGGCTTCTACGCACGCTTAGGTGAGTTTCAATAAGAATCCAATCGAAAGAAAAATTTAAACATTCTGTATTCAGATAATTCGTTATTTTGTTTATTTTAGAAAGCAATTTAAAGGCTCGGAACAACTATAAACATAGCTAGCTGTGTACAGTTTTTTAAACATTCTGTATTCAAATAATTCGTTATTTTGTTTATATTAGAAAGCAATTTAAAGGCTCGGAACGCCTATAAACATAGCTAGCTGTGTACAATAGCCTAACTGCAACCGAAACGCTGAACGTGCTGCTTAAATGAATAACAAGTTCACGCAAAGCATCTCGAAATTGTCACATATTGCATTCAACCTAGATACAAACATTAGCACTTACAAGGCTTCTAGGCACGTTTAGGTGTGTTTCAATATGAATCCAATCGAAAGACAAATTCAAACATTTTGTATTCAAATAATTCGTTATTTTGTGTATATTATAGAGCAATGTTAGAGCTCTGAAAGCCTATAAACGTAGCTAGCTGTGTATAATAGCCTAACTGCAACCGAAACGGTAAAAGTGCTGCTTAAATGAATAATAAGTTTACCCAAAGCATCTCGCAGTGTCACATATTGCATTCAAACTAGATACAAACATTAGCACTTACAAGGCTTCTAGGCACGTTTAGGTGTGTTTCAATATGAATCCAATCGAAAGACAAATTCAAACATTTTGTATTCAAATAATTCGTTATTTTGTGTATATTATAGAGCAATGTTAGAGCTCTGAACTCCTATAAACATAGCTAGCTGTGTATAATAGCCTAACTGCAACCGAAACGGTAAAAGTGCTGCTTAAATGAATAATAAGTTCACCCAAAGCATCTCGCAGTGTCACATATTGCATTCAAACTAGATACAAACATTAGCACTTACAAGGCTTCTAGGCACGTTTAGGTGTGTTTCAATATGAATCCAATCGAAAGACAAATTCAAACATTTTGTATTCAAATAATTCGTTATTTTGCGTATATTATAGAGCAATGTTAGAGCTCTGAACTCCTATAAACATAGCTAGCTGTGTATAATAGCCTAACTGCAACCGAAACGGTAAAAGTGCTGCTTAAATGAATAATAAGTTCACCCAAAGCATCTCGCAGTGTCACATATTGCATTGAAACTAGATACAAACATTAGCACTTACAAGGCTTCTAGGCACGTTTAGGTGTGTTTCAATATGAATCCAATCGAAAGACAAATTCAAACATTTTGTATTCAAATAATTCGTTATTTTGTGTATATTATAGAGCAATGTTAGGGCTCTGAACGCCTATAAACATAGCTAGCTGTGTATAATAGGATAACTGCAACCTAAACGGTAAAAGTGCTGCTTAAATGATTAATAAGTACACCAAAAGCAACTCGCAGTGTCACATATTGCATTCAAACTAGATACAAACGTAATATTAGCACTTACGAAGGCTTCTGGGCACGCTTAGGTGAGTTTCAATATGAATCCAATCGAAAGAAAAATTTAAGCATTCTGTGTTCAAATAATTCGTTATTTTGTTTATATTAGAAAGCAATTTAAAGGCTCGGAACGCCTATAAACATAGCTAGCTGTGTACAATAGCCTAACTGCAACCGACACGGCAAAAGTGCTGCTTAAATGAATAATAAGTACACCAAAAGCATCTCGCAGTGGCAGATATTGCATTCAAACTAGATACAAACGTCATATTAGCACTTACGAAGGCTTCTAGACACGCTTAGGTGAGTTTCATTATGAATCCAATGGAAACAAAAATTTAAACATTCTGTGTTCAAATAATTCGTTATTTTGTTTATATTAGAGAGCAATTTAAAAACTCGGAACGCCTAGAAACATAGCTAGCTGTGTACAATAGCCTAACTGCAACCGAAACTCTGAAAGTGCTGCTTAAATGAATGATAAGTTTACCCAAAGCATTTCGCAGTGTCACATATTGCACACAAACTAGATAAAAACGTCATATTAGCACTTACGAAGGCTTCTACGCACGCTTAGGTGAGTTTCAATATGAATCAAATCGAAAGAAAAATTTAAGCATTCTGTATTCAAATAATTCGTTATTTTGTTTATATTAGAGAGCAATTTAAAAACTCGGAACGCCTATAAACATAGCTAGCTGTGTACAATAGCCTAACTGCAACCGAAACGCTGAACGTGCTGCTTAAATGAATAATAAGTTCACCCAAAGCATCTCGGTGTGTCGCATATTGCATTCAAACTAGATACAAATATTAGCACTTACAAAGGCTTCTAGGCACGTTTAGGTGTGTTTCAATATGAATCCAATCGAAAGACAAATTCAAACATTTTGTATTCAAATAATTCGTTATTTTGTGTATATTATAGAGCAATGTTAGGGGTCTGAACGCCTATAAACATAGCTAGCTGTGTATAATAGCCTAACTGCAACCGAAACGGTAAAAGTGCTGCTTAAATGAATAATAAGTACACCAAAAGCATCTCGCAGTGTCAGATAATGCATTCAAACTAGATACAAACGTCATATTAGCACTTACAATAGCTTCTAGGCACGCTTAGGAGATTTTCAATATGAATCCAATCGAAAGAAAAATTTAAACATTCTGTGTTCAAATAATTCGTTATTATGTTTATATTAGAGAGCAATTTAAAAACTCGGAACGCCTAGAAACATAGCTAGCTGTGTATAATAGCCTAATTGCAACCGAAACTCTGAAAGTGCTGCTTAAATGAATGATAAGTTTACCCAAAGCATTTCGCAGTGTCACATATTGCACACAAACTAGATAAAAACGTCATATTAGCACTTACGAAGGCTTCTACGCACGCTTAGGTGAGTTTCAATATGAATCAAATCGAAAGAAAAATTTAAGCATTCTGTATTCAAATAATTCGTTATTTTGTTTATATTAGAGAGCAATTTAAAAACTCGGAACGCCTATAAACATAGCTAGCTGTGTACAATAGCCTAACTGCAACCGAAACGCTGAACGTGCTGCTTAAATGAATAATAAGTTCACCCAAAGCATCTCGCAGTGTCGCATATTGCATTCAAACTAGATACAAATATTAGCACTTACAAAGGCTTCTAGGCACGTTTAGGTGTGTTTCAATATGAATCCAATCGAAAGACAAATTCAAACATTTTGTATTCAAATAATTCGTTATTTTGTGTATATTATAGAGCAATGTTAGGGGTCTGAACGCCTATAAACATAGCTAGCTGTGTATAATAGCCTAACTGCAACCGAAACGGTAAAAGTGCTGCTTAAATGAATAATAAGTACACCAAAAGCATCTCGCAGTGTCAGATAATGCATTCAAACTAGATACAAACGTCATATTAGCACTTACGAAGGCTTCTACGCACGCTTAGGTGAGTTTCAATAAGAATCCAATCGAAAGAAAAATTTAAACATTCTGTATTCAAATAATTCGTTATTTTGTTTATTTTAGAAAGCAATTTAAAGGCTCGGAACAACTATAAACATAGCTAGCTGTGTACAGTAGCCTAACTGCAACCGAAACGCTAAACGTGCTGCTTAAATGAATAATAAGTTCACCCAAAGCATCTCGCAGTGTCACATATTGCATTCAAACTAGATACAAACATTAGCACTTACAAGGCTTCTAGGCACGTTTAGGTGTGTTTCAATATGAATCCAATCGAAAGTCAAATTCAAACATTTTGTATTCAAATAATTCGTTATTTTGTGTATATTATAGAGCAATGTTAGGGGTCTGAACGACTATAAACATAGCTAGCTGTGTATAATAGCCTAACTGCAACCGAAACGGTAAAAGTGCTGCTTAAATGAATAATAAGTACACCAAAAGCATCTCGCAGTGTCAGATAATGCATTCAAACTAGATACAAACGTCATATTAGCACTTACAATAGCTTCTAGGCACGCTTAGGAGAGTTTCAATATGAATCCAATCGAAAGAAAAATTTAAACATTCTGTGTTCAAATAATTCGTTATTTTGTTTATATTAGAAAGCAATTTAAAAGCTCGGAACGCCTATAAACATAGATAGCTGTGTACAATAGCCTAACTGCAACCGAAACTCTGAAAGTGCTGCTTAAATGAATGATAAGTTTACCCAAAGCATTTCGCAGTGTTACATATTGCACATAAACTAGATACAAACGTCATATTAGCACTTACGAAGGCTTCTACGCACGCTTAGGAGAGTTTCAATAAGAATCCAATCGAAAGAAAAATTTAAACATTCTGTATTCAAATAATTCGTTATTTTGTTTATATTAGAAAGCAATTTAAAGGCTCGGAACAACTATAAACATAGCTAGCTGTGTACAGTAGCCTAACTGCAACCGAAACGCTGAACCTGCTGCTTAAATGAATAATAAGTTCAGCCAAAGCATCTCGCAGTGTCACATATTGCATTCAAACTAGATACAAACATTAGCACTTACAAGGCTTCTAGGCACGTTTAGGTGTGTTTCAATATGAATCCAATCGAAAGACTAATTCAAATATTTTGTATCTAAATAATTCGTTATTTTCTGTATATTATAGAGCAATGTTAGGGCTCTGAACGCCTATAAACATAGCTAGCTGTGTATAATAACCTAACTGCAACCTAAACGGTAAAAGTGCTGCTTAAATGATTAATAAGTACACCAAAAGCATTTCGCAGTGTAACATATTGCATTCAAACTAGATACAAACGTCATATTAGCACTTACGAAGGCTTCTGGGCACGCTTAGGTGAGTTTCAATATGAATCCAATCGAAAGAAAAATTTAAACATTTTGTATTCAAATAATTCGTTATTATGTTTATATTAGAGAGCAATTTAAAGACTCGGAACGCCTACAAAACATAGCTAGCTGTGTATAATAGCCTAACTGCAACCGAAACTCTGAAAGTGCTGCTTAAATGAATGATAAGTTTACCCAAAGCATTTCGCAGTGTCACATATTGCACTCAAACTAGATACAAACGTCATATTAGCACTTACAAAGGCTTCTACGCACGCTTAGGTGAGTTTCAATATGAATCCAATCGAAAGAAAAATTTAAACATTCTGTATTCAAATAATTCGTTATTTTGTTTATATTAGAAAGCAATTTAAAGGCTCGGAACGCCTATAAACATAGCTAGCTGTGTACAATAGCCTAACTGCAACCGAAACGCTGAACGTGCTGCTTAAATGAATAACAAGTTCACGCAAAGCATCTCGAAATTGTCACATATTGCATTCAACCTAGATACAAACATTAGCACTTACAAGGCTTCTAGGCACGTTTAGGTGTGTTTCAATATGAATCCAATCGAAAGACAAATTCAAACATTTTGTATTCAAATAATTCGTTATTTTGTGTATATTATAGAGCAATGTTAGAGCTCTGAACGCCTATAAACGTAGCTAGCTGTGTATAATAGCCTAACTGCAACCGAAACGGTAAAAGTGCTGCTTAAATGAATAATAAGTACACCAAAAGCATCTCGCAGTGTCAGATAATGCATTCAAACTAGATACAAACGTCATATTAGCACTTACGAAGGCTTCTACGCACGCTTAGGTGAGTTTCAATAAGAATCCAATCGAAAGAAAAATTTAAACATTCTGTATTCAAATAATTCGTTATTTTGTTTATATTAGAGAGCAATTTAAAGACTCGGAACGCCTATAAACATAACTAGCTGTCTATAATAGCCTAACTGCAACCGAAACTCTGAAAGTGCTGCTTAAATGAATGATAAGTTTACCCAAACCATTTCGCAGTGTCACATATTGCACTCAAACTAGATACAAACGTCATATTAGCACTTACGAAGGCTTCTACGCACGCTTAGGTGAGTTTCAATAAGAATCCAATCGAAAGAAAAATGTAAACATTCTGTATTCAAATAATTCGTTATTTTGTTTATATTAGAAAGCAACTTAAAGGCTCGGAACGCCTATAAACATAGCTAGCTGTGTACAATAGCCTAACTGCAACCGAAACGCTGAACGTGCTGCTTAAATGAATAATAAGTTCACCCAAAGCATCTCGAAATTATCACATATTGCATTCAAACTAGATACCAACATTAGCACTTACAAGGCTTCTAGGCACGTTTAGGTGTGTTTCAATATGAATCCAATCGAAAGACAAATTCAAACATTTTGTATTCAAATAATTCGTTATTTTGTGTATATTATAGAGCAATGTTAGGGGTCTGAACGCCTATAAACATAGCTAGCTGTGTACAATAGCCTAGCTGCAACCGGAACGCTGAACGTGCTGCTTAAATGAATAATAAGTTCACCCAAAGCATCTCGCAGTGTCGCATATTGCATTTAAGCTAGATACAAATATTAGCACTTACAAAGGCTTCTAGGCACGTTTAGGTGTGTTTCAATATGAATCCAATCGAAAGACAAATTCAAACATTTTGTATTCAAATAATTCGTTATTTTGTGTATATTATAGAGCAATGTTAGGGGTCTGAACGCCTATAAACATAGCTAGCTGTGTATAATAGCCTAACTGCAACCGAAACGGTAAAAGTGCTGCTTAAATGAATAATAAGTACACCAAAAGCATCTCGCAGTGTCAGATAATGCATTCAAACTAGATACAAACGTCATATTAGCACTTACAAAGGCTTCTAGGCACGCTTAGGAGAGTTTCAATATGAATCCAATCGAAAGAAAAATTTAAACACTCTGTGTTCAAATAATTCGTTATTTTGTTTATATTAGAAAGCAATTTAAAAGCTCGGAACGCCTATAAACATAGATAGCTGTGTACAATAGCCTAACTGCAACCGAAACTCTGAAAGTGCTGCTTAAATGAATGATAAGTTTACCCAAAGCATTTCGCAGTGTCACATATTGCACATAAACTAGATACAAACGTCATATTAGCACTTACGAAGGCTTCTACGCACGCTTAGGTTAGTTTCAATAAGAATCCAATCGAAAGAAAAATTTAAACATTCTGTATTCAAATAATTCGTTATTTTGTTTATATTAGAAAGCAATTTAAAGGCTCGGAACAGCTATAAACATAGCTAGCTGTGTACAGTAGCCTAACTGCAACCGAAACGCTGAACGTGCTGCTTAAATGAATAATAAGTTCACCCAAAGCATCTCGCAGTGTCACATATTGCATTCAAACTAGATACAAACATTAGCACTTACAAGGCTTCTAGGCACGTTTAGGTGTGTTTCAATATGAATCGAATCGAAAGACTAATTCAAATATTTTGTATTTAAATAATTCGTTATTTTGTGTATATTATAGAGCAATGTTAGGGCTCTGAACGCCTATAAACATAGCTAGCTGTGTATAATAACCTAACTGCAACCGAAACGGTAAAAGTGCTGCTTAAATGAATAATAAGTACAACAAAAGCATCTCGCAGTGTCAGATATTGCATTCAAACTAAATACAAACGTCATATTAGCACTTACGAAGGCTTCTAGGCAAGCTTAGAAGAGTTTCAATATGAATCCAATCGAAAGACAAATTCAAACATTTTGTATTCAAATAATTCGTTATTTTGTGTATATTATAGAGCAATGTTAGGGGTCTGAACGCCTATAAACATAGCTAGCTGTGTATAATAGCCTAACTGCAACCGAATCGGTAAAAGTGCTGCTTAAATGAATAATAAGTACAACAAAAGCATCTCGCAGTGTCAGATAATGCATTGAAACTAGATACAAACGTCATATTAGCACTTACAAAGGCTTCTAGGCACGCTTAGGAGAGTTTCAATATGAATCCAATCGAAAGACAAATTCAAACATTTTGTATTCAAATAATTCGTTATTTTGTGTATATTATAGAGCAATGTTAGGGGTCTGAACGCCTATAAACATAGATAGCTGTGTACAATAGCCTAACTGCAACCGAAACTCTGAAAGTGCTGCTTAAATGAATGATAAGTTTACCCAAAGCATTCCGCAGTGTCACATATTGCACATAAACTAGATACAAACGTCATATTAGCACTTACGAAGGCTTCTACGCACGCTTAGGTGAGTTTCAATAAGAATCCAATCGAAAGAAAAATTTAAACATTCTGTATTCAAATAATTCGTTATTTTGTTTATATTAGAAAGCAATTTAAAGGCTCGGAACAACTATAAACATAGCTAGCTGTGTACAGTAGCCTAACTGCAACCGTAACGCTGAACGTGCTGCTTAAATGAATAATAAGTTCACCCAAAGCATCTCGCAGTGTCACATATTGCATTCAAACTAGATACAAACATTAGCACTTACAAGGCTTCTAGGCACGTTTAGGCGTGTTTCAATATGAATCCAATCGAAAGATTAATTCAGATATTTTGTATTTAAATAATTCGTTATTTTGTGTATATTATAGAGCAATGTTAGGGCTCTGAACGCCTATAAACATAGCTAGCTGTGTATAATAACCTAACTGCAACCGAAACGGTAAAAGTGCTGCTTAAATGAATAATAAGTACACCAAAAGCATCTCGCAGTGTCAGATATTGCATTCAAACCAAATAAAAACGCCATATTAGCACTTACGAAGGCTTCTAGGCACGCTTAGGAAAGTTTCAATATGAATCCAATCAAAAGAAAAATTTAAACATTCTGTGTTCAAATAATTCGTTATTTTGTTTATATTAGAAAGCAATTTAAAGGCTCGGAACGCCTATAAACATAGCAAGCTGTGTACAATAGCCTAACTGCAACCGAAACGCTGCACGTGCTGCTTAAATGAATAATAAGTTCACCCAAAGCATCTCGCAGTGTCACATATTGCATTCAAACTAGATACAAACATTAGCACTTACAAAGGTTTCTAGGCACGTTTAGGTGTGTTTCAATATGAATCCAATCGAAAGACAAATTCAAACATTTTGTATTCAAATAATTCGTTATTTTGTGTATATTATAGAGCAATGTTAGGGCTCTGAACGCCTATAAACATAGCTAGCTGTGTATAATAGGATAACTGCAACCTAAACGGTAAAAGTGCTGCTTAAATGATTAATAAGTACACCAAAAGCAACTCGCAGTGTCACATATTGCATTCAAACTAGATACAAACGTCATATTAGCACTTACGAAAGCTTCTGGGCACGCTTAGTTGAGTTTCAATATGAATCCAATCGAAAGAAAAATTTTAAACATTTTGTATTCAAATAATTCGTTATTTTGTTTATATTAGAAAGCAATTTAAAGGCTCGGAACGCCTATAAACATAGCTGGTTGTGTACAGTAGCCTACCTGCAACCGAAACGCTGAACGTCCTGCTTAAATGAATAATAGGTTCACCCAAAGCATCTCGCAGTGTCACATATTGCATTCAAACTAGATACAAACATTATCACTTACAAAGGCTTCTAGGCACGTTTAGGTGTGTTTCAATATGAATCCAATCGAAAGACAAATTCAAACATTCTGTATTCAAATAATTCGTTATTATGTTTATATTAGAGAGCAATTTAAAAACTCGGAACGCCTATAAACATAGCTAGCTGTGTATAATAGCCTAACTGCAACCGAAACTCTGAAAGTGCTTCTTAAATGAATGATAAGTTTACCCAAAACATTTCGCAGTTGCACATATTGCACTCAAACTAGATACAAACGTCATGTTAGCACTTACAAAGGCTTCTACGCACGCTTAGGTGAGTTTCAATATGAATCCAATCGAAAGAAAAATTTAAGCATTCTGTGTTCAAATAATTCGTTATTTTGTTTATATTAGAAAGCAATTTAAAGGCTCGGAACGCCTATAAACATAGCTAGCTGTGTACAATAGCCTAACTGCAACCGAAACGGCAAAAGTGCTGCTTAAATAAATAATAAGTACACCAAAAGCATCTCGCAGTGGCAGATATTGCATTCAAACTAGATACAAACGTCATATTAGCACTTACGAAGGCTTCTACACACGCTTAGGTGAGGTTCAATAAGAATCCAATCGAAACAAAAATTTAAACATTCTGTGTTCAAATAATTCGTTATTTTGTTTATATTAGAAAGCAATTTAAAGGCTCGGAACGCCTATAAACATAGCAAGCTGTGTACAATAGCGTAACTGCAACCGAAACGTTGAACGTGCTGCTTAAATGAATAATAAGTTCACCCAAAGCATCTCACAGTGTCACATATTGCATTCAAACTAGATACAAACATTAGCACTTACAAATGCTTCTAGGCACGTTTAGGTGAGTTTTAATATGAATCCAATCGAAAGAAAGATTTAAACATTCTGTGTTCAAATAATTCGTTATTTTGTTTATATTAGAAAGCAATTTAAAGGCTCGGAACGCCTATAAACATAGCAAGCTGTGTACAATAGCGTAACTGCAACCGAAACGTTGAAGGTGCTGCTTAAATGAATAATAAGTTCACCCAAAGCATCTCTCAGTGTCACATATTGCATTCAAAATAGATACAAACATTAGCACTTACAAATGCTTCTAGGCACGTTTAGGTGTGTTTCAATATAAATCCAATCGAAAGACAAATTCAAACATTCTGTATTCAAATAATTCGTTATTATGTTTATATTAGAGAGCAATTTAAAGACTCGGAACGCCTATAAACATAGCTAGCTGTCTATTATAGCCTAACTGCAACCGAAACTCTGAAAGTGCTGCTTAAATGAATGATAAGTTTACCCAAACCATTTCGCAGTGTCACATATTGCACTCAAACTAGATACAAACGTCATATTAGCACTAACAAAGGCTTCTACGCACGCTTAGGTGAGTTTCAATATGAATCCAATCGAAAGAAAAATGTAAACATTCTGTATTCAAATAATTCGTTATTTTGTTTATATTTGAAAGCAATTTAAAGGCTCGGAACGCCTATAAACATAGCTAGCTGTGTAAAATAGCCTAACTGCAACCGAAACGCTGAACGTGCTGCTTAAATGAATAATAAGTTCACCCAAAGCATCTCGAAATTGTCACATATTGCATTCAAACTAGATACAAACATTATCACTTACAAAGGCTTCTAGGCACGTTTAGGTGTGTTTCAATATGAATCCAATCGAAAGACAAATTCAAACATTCTGTATTCAAATAATTCGTTATTTTGTTTATATTAGAAAGCAATTTAAAGGCTCGGAACGCCTATAAACATAGCTAGCTGTGTACAATAGCCTAACTGCAACCGAAACGCTGAACGTGCTGCTTAAATGAATAATAAGTTCACCCAAAGCATCTCGCAGTGTCGCATATTGCATTCAAACTAGATACAAATATTAGCACTTACAAAGGCTTCTAGGCACGTTTAGGTGTGTTTCAATATGAATCCAATCGAAAGACAATTTCAAACATTTTGTATTCAAATAATTCGTTATTTTGTGTATATTATAGAGCAATGTTAGGGGTCTGAACGCCTATAAACATAGCTAGCTGTGTATAATAGCCTAACTGCAACCGAAACGGTAAAAGTGCTGCTTAAATGAATAATAAGTACACCAAAAGCATCTCGCAGTGTCAGATAATGCATTCAAACTAGATACAAACGTCATATTAGCACTTACGAAGGCTTCTAGGCACGCTTAGGAGAGTTTCAATATGAATCCAATCGAAAGAAAAATTTAAACATTCTGTGTTCAAATAATTCGTTATTTTGTTTATATTAGAAAGCAATTTAAAGGCTCGGAACAACTATAAACATAGCTAGCTGTGTACATTAGCCTAACTGCAACCGAAACTCTGAAAGTGCTGCTTAAATGAATGATAAGTTTACCCAAAGCATTTCGCAGTGTCACATATTGCACATAAACTAGATACAAACGTCATATTAGCACTTACGATGGCTTCTACGCACGCTTAGGTTAGTTTCAATAAGAATCCAATCGAAAGAAAAATTTAAACATTCTGTATTCAAATAATTCGTTATTTTGTTTATATTAGAAAGCAATTTAAAGGCTCGGAACAACTATAAACATAGCTAGCTGTGTACAATAGCCTAACTGCAACCGAAACGCTGAACGTGCTGCTTAAATGAATAATAAGTTCACCCAAAGCATCTCGCAGTGTCACATATTGCATTCAAACTAGATACAAACATTAGCACTTACAAGGCTTCTAGGCACGTTTAGGTGTGTTTCAATATGAATCCAATCGAAAGACTAATTCAAATATTTTGTATTTAAATAATTCGTTATTTTGTGTATATTATAGAGCAATGTTAGGGCTCTGAACGCCTATAAACATAGCTAGCTGTGTATAATAACCTAACTGCAACCAAAACGGTAAAAGTGCTGCTTAAATGAATAATAAGTACACCAAAAGCATCTCGCAGTGTCAGATATTGCATTCAAACTAAATACAAACGTCATATTAGCACTTACGAAGGCTTCTAGGCACGTTTAGGTGTGTTTCAATATGAATCCAATCGAAAGAATAATTCAAATATTTTGTATTTAAATAATTCGTTATTTTGTGTATATTATAGAGCAATGTTAGGGCTCTGAACGCCTATAAACATAGCTAGCTGTGTATAATAACCTAACTGCAACCGAAACGGTAAAAGTGCTGCTTAAATGAATAATAAGTACACCAAAAGCATCTCGCAGTGTCAGATATTGCATTCAAACTAAATACAAACGTCATATTAGCACTTACGAAGGCTTCTACGCACACTTAGGTGAGGTTCAATAAGAATCCAATCGAAAGAAAAATTTAAACATTCTGTATTCAAATAATTCGTTATTTTGTTTATATTAGAAAGCAATTTAAAGGCTCGGAACAACTATAAACATAGCTAGCTGTGTACAGTAGCCTAACTGCAACCGAAACGCTGAACGTGCTGCTTAAATGAATAATAAGTTCACCCAAAGCATCTCGAAATTGTCACATATTGCATTCAAACTAGATACAAAAATTAGCACTTACAAGGCTTCTAGGCACGTTTAGGTGTGTTTCAATATGAATCCAATCGAAAGAAAAATTTAAACACTCTGTGTTCAAATAATTCGTTATTTTGTTTATATTAGAAAGCAATTTAAAAGCTCGGAACGCCTATAAACATAGATAGCTGTGTACAATAGCCTAACTGCAACCGAAACTCTGAAAGTGCTGCTTAAATGAATGATAAGTTTACCCAAAGCATTTCGCAGTGTCACATATTGCACATAAACTAGATACAAACGTCATATTAGCACTTACGAAGGCTTCTACGCACGCTTAGGTTAGTTTCAATAAGAATCCAATCGAAAGAAAAATTTAAACATTCTGTATTCAAATAATTCGTTATTTTGTTTATATTAGAAAGCAATTTAAAGGCTCGGAACAGCTATAAACATAGCTAGCTGTGTACAGTAGCCTAACTGCAACCGAAACGCTGAACGTGCTGCTTAAATGAATAATAAGTTCACCCAAAGCATCTCGCAGTGTCACATATTGCATTCAAACTAGATACAAACATTAGCACTTACAAGGCTTCTAGGCACGTTTAGGTGTGTTTCAATATGAATCGAATCGAAAGACTAATTCAAATATTTTGTATTTAAATAATTCGTTATTTTGTGTATATTATAGAGCAATGTTAGGGCTCTGAACGCCTATAAACATAGCTAGCTGTGTATAATAACCTAACTGCAACCGAAACGGTAAAAGTGCTGCTTAAATGAATAATAAGTACAACAAAAGCATCTCGCAGTGTCATATATTGCATTCAAACTAAATACAAACGTCATATTAGCACTTACGAAGGCTTCTAGGCAAGCTTAGAAGAGTTTCAATATGAATCCAATCGAAAGACAAATTCAAACATTTTGTATTCAAATAATTCGTTATTTTGTGTATATTATAGAGCAATGTTAGGGGTCTGAACGCCTATAAACATAGCTAGCTGTGTATAATAGCCTAACTGCAACCGAATCGGTAAAAGTGCTGCTTAAATGAATAATAAGTACAACAAAAGCATCTCGCAGTGTCAGATAATGCATTGAAACTAGATACAAACGTCATATTAGCACTTACAAAGGCTTCTAGGCACGCTTAGGAGAGTTTCAATATGAATCCAATCGAAAGACAAATTCAAACATTTTGTATTCAAATAATTCGTTATTTTGTGTATATTATAGAGCAATGTTAGGGGTCTGAACGCCTATAAACATAGATAGCTGTGTACAATAGCCTAACTGCAACCGAAACTCTGAAAGTGCTGCTTAAATGAATGATAAGTTTACCCAAAGCATTCCGCAGTGTCACATATTGCACATAAACTAGATACAAACGTCATATTAGCACTTACGAAGGCTTCTACGCACGCTTAGGTGAGTTTCAATAAGAATCCAATCGAAAGAAAAATTTAAACATTCTGTATTCAAATAATTCGTTATTTTGTTTATATTAGAAAGCAATTTAAAGGCTCGGAACAACTATAAACATAGCTAGCTGTGTACAGTAGCCTAACTGCAACCGTAACGCTGAACGTGCTGCTTAAATGAATAATAAGTTCACCCAAAGCATCTCGCAGTGTCACATATTGCATTCAAACTAGATACAAACATTAGCACTTACAAGGCTTCTAGGCACGTTTAGGCGTGTTTCAATATGAATCCAATCGAAAGATTAATTCAGATATTTTGTATTTAAATAATTCGTTATTTTGTGTATATTATAGAGCAATGTTAGGGCTCTGAACGCCTATAAACATAGCTAGCTGTGTATAATAACCTAACTGCAACCGAAACGGTAAAAGTGCTGCTTAAATGAATAATAAGTACACCAAAAGCATCTCGCAGTGTCAGATATTGCATTCAAACCAAATAAAAACGCCATATTAGCACTTACGAAGGCTTCTAGGCACGCTTAGGAAAGTTTCAATATGAATCCAATCAAAAGAAAAATTTAAACATTCTGTGTTCAAATAATTCGTTATTTTGTTTATATTAGAAAGCAATTTAAAGGCTCGGAACGCCTATAAACATAGCAAGCTGTGTACAATAGCCTAACTGCAACCGAAACGCTGCACGTGCTGCTTAAATGAATAATAAGTTCACCCAAAGCATCTCGCAGTGTCACATATTGCATTCAAACTAGATACAAACATTAGCACTTACAAAGGCTTCTAGGCACGTTTAGGTGTGTTTCAATATGAATCCAATCGAAAGACAAATTCAAACATTTTGTATTCAAATAATTCGTTATTTTGTGTATATTATAGAGCAATGTTAGGGCTCTGAACGCCTATAAACATAGCTAGCTGTGTATAATAGGATAACTGCAACCTAAACGGTAAAAGTGCTGCTTAAATGATTAATAAGTACACCAAAAGCAACTCGCAGTGTCACATATTGCATTCAAACTAGATACAAACGTCATATTAGCACTTACGAAAGCTTCTGGGCACGCTTAGGTGAGTTTCAATATGAATCCAATCGAAAGAAAAATTTTAAACATTTTGTATTCAAATAATTCGTTATTTTGTTTATATTAGAAAGCAATTTAAAGTCTCGGAACGCCTATAAACATAGCTGGTTGTGTACAGTAGCCTACCTGCAACCGAAACGCTGAACGTCCTGCTTAAATGAATAATAGGTTCACCCAAAGCATCTCGCAGTGTCACATATTGCATTCAAACTAGATACAAACATTATCACTTACAAAGGCTTCTAGGCACGTTTAGGTGTGTTTCAATATGAATCCAATCGAAAGACAAATTCAAACATTCTGTATTCAAATAATTCGTTATTATGTTTATATTAGAGAGCAATTTAAAAACTCGGAACGCCTATAAACATAGCTAGCTGTGTATAATAGCCTAACTGCAAACGAAACTCTGAAAGTGCTTCTTAAATGAATGATAAGTTTACCCAAAACATTTCGCAGTTGCACATATTGCACTCAAACTAGATACAAACGTCATGTTAGCACTTACAAAGGCTTCTACGCACGCTTAGGTGAGTTTCAATATGAATCCAATCGAAAGAAAAATTTAAGCATTCTGTGTTCAAATAATTCGTTATTTTGTTTATATTAGAAAGCAATTTAAAGGCTCGGAACACCTATAAACATAGCTAGCTGTGTACAATAGCCTAACTGCAACCGAAACGGCAAAAGTGCTGCTTAAATAAATAATAAGTACACCAAAAGCATCTCGCAGTGGCAGATATTGCATTCAAACTAGATACAAACGTCATATTAGCACTTACGAAGGCTTCTACACACGCTTAGGTGAGGTTCAATAAGAATCCAATCGAAACAAAAATTTAAACATTCTGTGTTCAAATAATTCGTTATTTTGTTTATATTAGAAAGCAATTTAAAGGCTCGGAACGCCTATAAACATAGCAAGCTGTGTAAAATAGCGTAACTGCAACCGAAACGTTGAACGTGCTGCTTAAATGAATAATAAGTTCACCCAAAGCATCTCTCAGTGTCACATATTGCATTCAAACTAGATACAAACATTAGCACTTACAAATGCTTCTAGGCACGTTTAGGTGAGTTTTAATATGAATCCAATCGAAAGAAAGATTTAAACATTCTGTGTTCAAATAATTCGTTATTTTGTTTATATTAGAAAGCAATTTAAAGGCTCGGAACGCCTATAAACATAGCAAGCTGTGTACAATAGCGTAACTGCAACCGAAACGTTGAACGTGCTGCTTAAATGAATAATAAGTTCACCCAAAGCATCTCTCAGTGTCACATATTGCATTCAAACTAGATACAAACATTAGCACTTACAAATGCTTCTAGGCACGTTTAGGTGTGTTTCAATATAAATCCAATCGAAAGACAAATTCAAACATTCTGTATTCAAATAATTCGTTATTATGTTTATATTAGAGAGCAATTTAAAGACTCGGAACGCCTATAAACATAGCTAGCTGTCTATTATAGCCTAACTGCAACCGAAACTCTGAAAGTGCTGCTTAAATGAATGATAAGTTTACCCAAACCATTTCGCAGTGTCACATATTGCACTCAAACTAGATACAAACGTCATATTAGCACTAACAAAAGCTTCTACGCACGCTTAGGTGAGTTTCAATATGAATCCAATCGAAAGAAAAATGTAAACATTCTGTATTCAAATAATTCGTTATTTTGTTTATATTTGAAAGCAATTTAAAGGCTCGGAACGCCTATAAACATAGCTAGCTGTGTAAAATAGCCTAACTGCAACCGAAACGCTGAACGTGCTGCTTAAATGAATAATAAGTTCACCCAAAGCATCTCGAAATTGTCACATATTGCATTCAAACTAGATAGAAACATTATCACTTACAAAGGCTTCTAGGCACGTTTAGGTGTGTTTCAATATGAATCCAATCGAAAGACAAATTCAAACATTCTGTATTCAAATAATTCGTTATTTTGTTTATATTAGAAAGCAATTTAAAGGCTCGGAACGCCTATAAACATAGCTAGCTGTGTACAATAGCCTAACTGCAACCGAAACGCTGAACGTGCTGTTTAAATGAATAATAAGTTCACCCAAAGCATCTCGCAGTGTCGCATATTGCATTCAAACTAGATACAAATATTAGCACTTACAAAGGCTTCTAGGCACGTTTAGGTGTGTTTCAATATGAATCCAATCGAAAGACAATTTCAAACATTTTGTATTCAAATAATTCGTTATTTTGTGTATATTATAGAGCAATGTTAGGGGTCTGAACGCCTATAAACATAGCTAGCTGTGTATAATAGCCTAACTGCAACCGAAACGGTAAAAGTGCTGCTTAAATGAATAATAAGTACACCAAAAGCATCTCGCAGTGTCAGATAATGCATTCAAACTAGATACAAACGTCATATTAGCACTTACGAAGGCTTCTAGGCACGCTTAGGAGAGTTTCAATATGAATCCAATCGAAAGAAAAATTTAAACATTCTGTGTTCAAATAATTCGTTATTTTGTTTATATTAGAAAGCAATTTAAAGGCTCGGAACAACTATAAACATAGCTAGCTGTGTACATTAGCCTAACTGCAACCGAAACTCTGAAAGTGCTGCTTAAATGAATGATAAGTTTACCCAAAGCATTTCGCAGTGTCACATATTGCACATAAACTAGATACAAACGTCATATTAGCACTTACGATGGCTTCTACGCACGCTTAGGTTAGTTTCA
>CALNHX010010611.1:0-38746 GCA_940337035.1 Agriotes lineatus
TTGCATTAGCGAGGATCTGTTTAATTTGAGCAGGTGTTATTAGCTCGTACAGATTACCTTGCTGGAAGTGAACGTTTAAGATGTGAATATGGTAGTTGCACAGTTCGCTAATTACATTTGTGGCGACTTGGTACACACTGATGATGTGAATATTTAGTCGGTTGGAGTCGGTTGCTTTATACCATTTGTCCATGTTGTTAATGGCCCGGATTCCTTGGTTTAATTTTTCTTGGAAATGTTCCAGCTTCTTGTCGATTCGTTCTTCGGTTTCATTAAACCTGGAAAGTGCTGATAGCAAGAATTTGGATTGTTGACTGTCCATTTTTATTAGTTCCTGTTGATTCTTGTCTAGCCTGTCTATATCTTGATAGACTTCATCGTTGACTCCAAAAATTGATGTTAATACTGTGCCAAGGACTCCTCTTTTTTCTCGTCTTGTTATTATTTCTTCCATACCATCTCTAATCCATTCCATATGCTTTTTCTGTTCCAGAAGATGATGCACCAGTGTCTTGCATAATGTGTCTTCGGACAGTTCTTTTGCAGAGTCGCAGAGATTGTCGAATTTGTCTACCATGTCTGTGACTGTTTCGAAGTCTTCTTCGATCTTCCCCCTCTCGAACTGGATTTCGATCCGGAATGTTCCTCTCTCAATCTTCCCGTGTCCAATGTGTTCTACATAGTACCCGCTGTCTGGTTTTTGGATATTAAATTCTGCTTTACTTAATGTATTGGTGGTAAGAAGGGTAAAGATGAGTAACAGCAGTTTCCATTTGGACGCGACAGATTTCCTTGGTGCTGGGGATGATCGTGTCTGGATAATGTTAGTTGAAATTTTATCTTCTGCCTCTGGTTCCTGCGATTCCTCGGTAGTTGCTGGTAATGGAATGATGCTGCCTATGGATCGTTTTAGCTGATGTCCTCCTGATTTCTGGAGCGTCACTACTCGTACTGATCCATCGGCTGCTGGATGAGTTGCAGTGACTCTTGCTAAAGGCCACTTACTAGGATTGATACTATCTTCTTTGATTAACACTAAATCTCCAACTTTAGTGTTCTCCAATGGTTTCTTCCATTTGTTTCGTTGCTGTAGTCCATGAAGGTAGTCCGAGCTCCATGATTTCCAAAAATCTTGCTTGATCTTTTGGATTATCCTCCAACGATTCGATAGATTTGAAGATATTGGAGTGTTGATTGGGTCTGGTGGCGATATGATTTCCCTCCCTATTAGGAAATGGCCTGGCGTCAGAGCAGTTGTGTCCTCAATATCGTTGCCTTGTGGACATAGAGGACGTGAGTTTAGGCAGGCCTCAATTTGGCAGAGAAGAGTTGTTAACTCTTCAAAGGTGAGAGTAGCGTGGCCAATAGTTCTCTTCAGATGATGCTTCATTGATTTTACCCCTGCTTCCCATATCCCTCCGAAGTGAGGGGCTATTGGAGGGATGAAGTGCCATTGGGTACCACCGGTTGCTAAGGTTTCTTGGACAACTGGGCCTTCAATTGTTTGGCGGGTCTCCTTGTCCAACACTTTTCTTGCGCCAACAAAGTTTGTTCCGTTGTCGCTGTATAGGTGTGCACAGCGTCCTCTTCGGGCAGTAAACCTCCTGAAGACTGCTAGGAAGCTGTTGGTTGTCATGTCGCTGACGGCCTCTAGGTGGATTGCCTTGGTTGATAGACAGACAAAAACAGCAATGTACCCTTTGTGCGAAGAATGCCCTCTTCCCTTGGATGTTCGGATCTGTATTGGGCCGGCGTAGTCCACTCCGGAATGGAAGAATGGAGGAGTTGAATTCACTCTGGTTGATGGAAGATTTCCCATCAGTTGCTGTGCTGCCTCTGCTTTGTATCGTAGACATCGGAAACACTTCTGGATGCTGGAGCTGACTGCTTTCTTCGCGTTGATGATCCAATATTTTCTTCGGATATATGAGAGAGTGAGTTGGGTGCCACCGTGCAGCGTGCGTAGATGCGCCTCTTGGATTATTAGTTTGGAAATATGACTGGAGTACGGGAGTATGATTGGGTGTTTTTCATTGAAGGACAAGGTGGAATTTTCTAATCTTCCTCCAACACGGATTATTCCATGCTTATCGATTAAGGGATTGAGGTTGGCAAGCTTGTTACTGGAACTCACATATTTGTTCTGCCGGAGTTGAGATCCTGTTGCCCTCAAAATAGGATCACTTCCTTGGATGACCTTAACGAGTAGGAGGATGGTGTCGTCCATTTCCTTCACTGATAGGCATCCTGATTGGGTGGGAAGTCGCTTACACTTGTTGATGAATCTTCGGCAATGTGACATGACTCGTACCATTCTTGTTAGAGAAGAAAAACGATGAACGACTTCGTTCTCGTCTTGATGAATGGTAGTTTGATGCACAGTGTAACTTCTTGCTTCTTCCTCGGTGGTTGCGGTGTCTGGTTGACACGGCCATGAACTCTTGTTAACTAGCCAGCTCGGTCCGTCCCACCATAGGAGATGATTCTTTAGTTTTTCTGGACTAGTGCCTCGGGAGATAACGTCTGCAGGATTCTCTTCGGATTTGACGTGGTTCCAATGTTGAGCCGGAATTAGATTGTTGATTTCGGCTACTCGATTCGCGACGAACGTCTTCCATCGTACCGGGTCTCCTTTTATCCATCCTAATGTAACCATGGAGTCGGTCCAGGCGAAGATAGACACCTTAGGAAGGTCTAATGCTGCAATTACCCTTTGAAGTAGATTGGAAAGGAGTACTGCTGCGCAGAGTTCCAGTCTTGGTAATGTCGTCATGGCTCGGGCTGGTGCCACCTTGGATTTGGCTATTAATAAGGATACCTTGACTTGGCCGGATGATGTGGTGACTCTGGTATAAATCGCGGCCCCGAAAGCTCTTTCGGAGGCGTCACAGAATCCAAGCAGCTCTACTAGAGATTCCCTTTTGATAAACAACCACCTTGGTAAGGTAATTTCTTCCACTGCCTTGAGTTGAGACCTGAGCGTCTCCCATTTGCCTTGGATATTTTCAGACACTGGGTCATCCCATTTGATATTTTCGAGCCATAGTTCTTGGATGAGTAGCTTGGCAGTGATGATGACGGGTGCTAACCATCCCAATGGGTCGAAAATTTTGGCAACTTCGGATAGTATGGTGCGTTTGGTGGATTCCTGTTGCTTAACGTCTACCTTAAAACAGAAAACATCTTCATATGGAGACCAGTGAATGCCCAAGGACTTTTTTACGCCGTCTTCACTTATTTCGAGGTATGTTTGTTCCTTTAACTCTTCTGGGAGTTCTTGAATGATGGCTGACTCGTTACTGCACCATTTATGTAGAGTAAAGCCTCCACGCTTTAGTAAGGAAATGAGCTGACCTTGTTGTTGGATCGCTTCTTCCACAGTGTCGGCCCCAGAAAGCACGTCGTCCACGTAGAAATCTTTCTTCACTGCTTCTGAAGCTAATGGAAATGAGACCTTTTCGTCCTCTGCGAGTTGATGCAAGGTTCGAATGGCAAGATAGGGAGCTGATGCGGTTCCATAAGTGACGGTGCACAGCTTATATTCCCTGATTGGCTGTGATTTGTCGAATCTCCATAGGACTCTTTGGTACTCCTGGTCTTGGTTGTTCATTCTGATTTGTCGGTACATTTTTTCAATGTCTGCAGAAAAAACAATCCTGTGCGTTCTCCATCGAAGTAGAATGTCGACCAGTTCTTGCTGAAGTTTAGGTCCAGCGTACATCATCTCATTTAAGGATTTTCCGTGAGAGGCCTTGCTAGAGGCATCGAAAACGACACGAAGCCTGGTTGATGAACTTGCTTCTCGGATGACGCCATGGTGGGGAATGTAATACTTGCCGTTATTCTCATCTTCCTTTGCCACCTTTTCCATATGTCCTAAATCCAAGTATTCTTGCATGAATTTCTTGTATTGGACTGCTAGATCTTGATCTTGTCCTAATTTCTTCTCCAGATGTATGAATCGTGCCAATTCTGAGGGTTTGGACCTTCCTATGTGTACTGGAGTTTGTTTGAATGGAATCCTTACTACGTATCTTCCATCTACGTCTCGCTGGACTGTGTCTGTGAATCTATTTTCACATACCTGATCATCTGGGGAAAGTTTCCTTTGAGGAGAAGCCTCTTCAATGTTCCAGAATTTCTGCAACTGCTCATCCTCTTCAATTTTGGCAACCATGGTGTTGACCTTAAGGCTGGTGGGAGGTCGTCTTCCCATGGTTCCTGATAAGATCCATCCCAATTCGGTATTCTGTCCTAGGATGCCATCTTTGGATTTCTTGATTCCTTCGAGAATTATTTGGGAATATTCTTCAGCGCCTAGAAGTATATCTATGGGGCCAGGTCGGTTGAAGGTTGGATCGGCGATGAAGACATGTTTCCAGGCATCCATTTTTATGTTCGGAATGGGTGATGAAGGCATGGTTTTTGTAAGTTTGGGAAGTACCAGTAAAGTAACAGGTAAGGAAAATTTACTTGGAAATCTTGGCGTAATCAAACCTGTGATTTTCCATTTTGCGACTTTTGTTTCGCTGTTCCCAATTCCGGAGATTTCTGCTCGAACCTTGGTCCTGGGTAGCGCTAATAATTCGGCTGCGGCTTCGGTGATGAAGGAACCTTGAGACCCTGGATCTATCAAGACCCTCAAGAGATGAGTCATCCCGGATGCTGCCTTAACTTGAACCGTTGCTGTGGCCAGTGGCACTTGGCTCTTCTTTGCGCCTAGGTTGGCGGCAATGATTGTGGGTTTTGGCTTCTTCTCTGGAGCGTTGGAGGTCTGCATGGCTGCTGCGTGAGAAAACGTCTTCATCTTCGGAGCAGGTATCGGCTTTGATGGCGGCTGTGCCTTGTGAAGCAGAGTATGGTGTGGAAAGCGGCAGATTTTGCAGTTATAATACGAACGACATTGTATATTAGAATCGTGTCGCAAACATCGAAAGCACAATCGGTAGGTTCTTACCACTTCTTGCTTTTCGTGGGTGGAGAGCCTCTGGAATTGACCACAGTTATCGATGTAATGATCCCCATTGCACATCTTGCAGTTGAGATATCCGGCAGCGTAATTTTTCTGTGGCTTGTCCTGAGTTGGTTTTCGAGCTCCATCAATGGATTCCAAGGATTGGAACCGCATTTGTAAGAAGGCCATTAGAGTTTGGTGATCCTGAACTTCATTTGGGCACTGAAGCGACTGCTCATATAATTTGTTAGTTTCAGGATCCCATTTTCGAGTAATAACTCGGTTAATCCACGGACCCCAGCTGTCGGTGGAAATGCCCAAATTTTTGATTGCTTCCACACATTCCTTAGTGGTGTCATGCAATCTTTTCAACCCTTGGGCTGATTCCTTGGAGAGGACCGGCTGATCGAAGATGGTGTCTAGCAATTTGGTTAGAATAAGGCGATTATTTTGATACCTTTGTTGCAGCAAATTCCAAGCGGTGTTGTAGTTGGCTTGAGTCACTGCGAGATGCTGGATTAGTCGGCTGGGCTCTCCCTTGACATGCGTTTTTAAATACTGCATTTTGATGACATCATCCATGTTTTGGTTGTCATCTACTAATTTGGTGAATAGGTCCTTAAAAGTGGCCCATTCCTCATAATTTCCCTCGTATATGGGGATTTTAACTTGAGGAAGCGAGATGGCTGATGCTTGCTCGTTCCTTGTTGGTGCTTGTAACAAATTAATTAAATTTCGGTACCTGTCTTTCAACGTAGTAAATTCAGGACTGAAGTGCGTCTGGTTTGAATCCATCTCGTTAGACATGACTTCTTCGTCCATCTCGATCACCCGGTCCCATTCTTCCTTTAATTCCCTCTTTGTGATGGCGGGCCTTCCGAGTGCTTGTTCCAGTTCGGCGTCGTCCAAAGATTGCTTAAAATTCTGCATCCGAATCTGCAGTTTTCGGATACGAACCTTTTGCTCGGAATTTACAACTGTTTCCTCTCGCCTCCTAGTTTCAGAGGGGTCGGGATTTTCAGTTGCCTTTAAACAGCTCTGCAAATAACTTTTTGCTTCGCAGTAGATGGCTTTAATTTGTTCGTAATACCCTGTGGTAAGATAATTATGTGTAGGAATACTTAGCTGCACCATTTTGGCGTGATTTTTGGTCACGGCGTTCCAAGTTTCGTCCAGCGTCTTGTTTCGGCTGGCGATGTAAGCTTCTGTTTTTCGGCTGGCAGGGTCCTTTTTGCTGTTGGAAAATACCTGCGTGATCTTCTGGCCGAGTTCTTCTTGGGCGACAGCTAGCTGATTGAATTCCTCCATATTGTTTGCCATTTTCGGGGAACCGGGTGGGTTGGTAGATGTTGTTTTCTTCTCGGGATGTACCTCTTCTTAGTTGTAGACAGATCCGGCTCGAAGGACCATGAACAGATTCGCCTGGAGGCTGTGGAAATCAGGCGTCCGTTACGTTATTTTGCTGGTTCCATCCCTTATGTTAAGCGCAGAACTGAGACAGCAGTTTCCGCTTTAAGACAGCTTAGTCATGCCACTTAACGGGATGATAATTCGTCACTGTGTGAGATGCAGCCTCACATCCCTTAATTATTTATAGGCTTGGACCCACAGCGACGCAGTAAGTGAATCTAACAAGTAAATGCAGACTGGTTTATTACAAAAATAATTGTTCTATATATACAAACAAATTTGCTTAGATCATAGTAATATACAAAGTTCATTTCTAATAACAGGTGCAATGTATTATATTCAGTAGGTTAATTTACTAGTATTGCAAAACAATACTCAGCGGTTTTGCTTCCGTGATATGATATGGACTCCATGAACTCGAGCGTCTTTTATGCTGAGCTGCGATTGTAGGCATTTAAACCTTGTCACGGCCTTGCGTAATTGTGTACGCGAAGCCGTGTAAAAATGCTGAGCGGCGACTGCGAGGTGTTTAAACTTGACTGTGAGTAGGTCGCCGCGCTTGCATAATGCAATATTGCGTTTTTGGTGGCTTTTAACTTTTAGAATGTTTCGTACAATTTAAATGAATAATTATAAATTTATATCTGGTTAATCTGTTAAAGACAAGATTAAACATAGAGACCCAAGACACAGTAATTTTTTACTAAAATATCAATTAATACGAAGCATGCCCTTTATGTTTTGTCGTTTAAGAAAAAAATAAACAACTAGAACCTTATATACATTTTATTGTTTTTCAAAGTATTCATTCACCACGATATTTTATGCACTTTACCATACGCTCGAACCAGTTTTTGAAACTTTTATTCCACTCCGAGGTAGGGGTACTCAAAATTGCCGATTTTAAAGCTTCGACTGCTTCTTCACTAGACTGGAACCGTTGACCACGAAGATTTTTCTTAATTTTGGGAAAAGTAAAAAAATTGTTAGGGCTTAAGCCAGGACTATAGGGAGGGTGGTCCAGAATTTTTACGTTTTGCTGCTCCAAATACTCAATTGTTTGGCGAGCGGTATGCGAGCTTGCGTTGTCATGATGCAGGATGATGTGTCGCTTTGGGTTGGTTTTCCGAAGCTCGGTGATAACTTGTGGTAAACATACTATTGTATACCACTCTGTATTAACTGTCCTACGATCCTCTAGTTCAATCGTCGCAACGTGACCTGTTTTCGCTACGAACGTGGCTACCATTTTCTTTGAAGTGCTTCGGGAACGAACAACTTTCGTCGGTTTTGGCTCATCTTGGAAGACCCAGACGGTCGATTGCTGTTTAGAATCAGGATCAGACGTGATTTGACTGTCCTCGGTTGAATCGTTGAAGAGTTTACCTACACCATTTAACACGAGCCGCCTTGTGATCGTCGGAAAGCAAATGCGGGATCCAACGGGAGGCCAGCTTTCTCACACCAAGCGCTTCATGCAGGATCTTTTGAATTGTTGTCCCTGAAATGCCTAATGATGTTTCAATCTCACGATATGTCACATGACGGTCTTCGATGATTAGTTGTCTCACAGCAACGATGTTATCTTCAGTAAAGGCGGTTTTTGGACGTCTTTCAGAAGATTTGCCACTAAGGCTGGTATGTCCACGCTGGAATTCTAAATACCAACGTTCGACGGTTCTGAGACATGGGGCTTCATCATTGAACACTGAAGTCAGCTCCTCGAAACATTGAAGTCATGTTAGTCCTCTTCGAAAATTAGTAGAAAATTATTGCACCAACATTTTCCTTAGAGAAATTCATTTTCGTACGCGACTGGACAACTTTGAACTGACGCTGTGACTAAGCAATTTCACTAATCCTATATTTTTCAATTATTTTGAGCTTCTAGATTTAAAGAGATTCGAACGCTGTACGGTTCTATATTCGAAATTGGCGGTAAATATGTAAACGACAATACATAAAAGGCATGCCTCGTAAATACAACATAGAGCTAGCCGATGCAAATATCATAGCAAATAACTTCATCAATTAATAATAATATTTCATAAGCTGGGGATATCATAACAATATGTTAAAAGCATAAACAAAGCGCAAGATAAGTAAAAAATACACATATAAATCAATACTACTCAATAAATAGTAAAACCGGCATAAACGCCATTTCATAAACTTATTCATGCCAATACATTTTGAATCGCCACAAAAATATTTAGTTATAATAAAGCAAGGTTGTACCTTATCTGTTGAATTCAACATCGATCAAGGAAGCTGCTGTGGCTTCAATCTAGCATAGGTGCTGAATAGAACCGTAAGTAAAGAGAGCAGAACAGGAAAAACAAACCAAAAAATGGGTCAACAGCTATAAAGCAGCTAATCTATTCAATTCAAAAACTAGAAACCCAAATCCGTAAACTAGCAAGCCCTAAAACAATAACTCCATTGAGGTGCAAATCGGCTTAGCAGCCCATTTCCAGTCCAAAGTAGAGTAATAATAAAATACTTTCTTATCTAAAACCATCTAAAATCGGATGAAAAATGCGTAAATACAAATTGCCAACATGTGTTTCACGACTCACCAGAATAAGGTTAGTTCTGCATAGATCCACCGGATCGTGTTTGTCCCATATTTCATGTAACTAACCTACAGTAAGGATGGGAAAAAACTAACGGAGATACAGAAAGCACTTAATTACAAATCCATTATGAAGGGCGTCAATTTCAACGGTTTGTTTTTACTACCTCAAGCCGAAGTTCTTTACTTGAACCAAAAAGAAACAGATACATCGATAAGTGGTTTCACTACTACATTGGGATGAAATAACCTAGAAAACCTGACGGCAGAAGCAAGTCGTTAAGCACGCGCAACAAAACAAATACCTTTGCGATATAGAGTAGATAATATGTAAACTCCAAAGAAAACGACTAAATAGTCAAAGAAATCACTCACAGATTCAATCAGATAAGCCAAATGATAACAGGAATGACCTTGCAAATAAAGTCACACATGTGGGACAAGATACAGCCATCTCGTTTCGATAAAGTGACTGAAAATCTTTAAAGGAATATGAACATATTCCTAACCTCTAAATATTCAAAACAGACATTTGATTTGAAACTGGTAAATATTAAACTGCAAGATCCAATTAATCAAAATAGCGCTTTCAGCAGAGCCTAACAAAACCAGGAAACATCACATTACTCGAGGAGAGAAAATGCGAAAACCCAAGTAAAACATAAGATGATATCCTTTAAATAAAACCTAGCACCTAAGAAGTAATTATGGAAACTAAGGTAAATTGAATCATTAGAACGAAATAAAGTAAAAATAGATGCTTCCGTCAAAATTAACGTACCAAGGGCTTGTGTATTATGTATTATATTTTTACAACTGTCAAATAAGTTTAATAAACAACCGCAATTGTGGCTTGAGAACAAGATTCAATATTTATGATAGTACGCGTTATGTACAAGCATAAATTCTCTTGTGGTTAAAATATAGAAGCAACGTTGTCCCGTTGGAGAGCTTCGTCTCAGCCTCTATATTTTATATCTAGTTTTTTTATAGGTTGATTATTATTGATACTTACCATTACTCTTGGGTGAGAAGTGTAACAAAATTAACTATAATATTTAAAAACACTGATCGTAGCAAGAAAGTGCACAGGTATAAATGCTGAATTGCATTGAAAACGTAATAGTTTTTCACTAAGAATCAAGCCAAGAAAATCTTAGCAAAATCAACATGTTCACAGGTTTCGCTGATATACAATAAAAGGTACCATCGAGAGCTCTTAATTTATTGCTAATGGCTTCCTTAGCGTTATTTATTTAAGAGCCGCCGTGAGGCGATTTAATGGGAATGATTTGTACATGTAGCATCGTTTTTTCCGCGTGCGCTGTGCTACCACGTATTGAGGTATTAACGGCGTCCATAAATCATGTTATAAACACCATCAATTCGCACACAATATTGCCTTCTTAAATTATTTTCAACCGCGAGAGGAGCTTGCTTTTTGTTCGCCCTATTGGCGGTGGATAAATTGGTTGAATTAATGCTGATATATCGCTATTAAATTTCTCGATAATGGCGGACAGAAAAATTGGGGCAACGGCAACGTGTCCATTAAATTCTTTTCAGAGAGGACTATTACTGAGACCTTCAAACAGCGCTTGTCCCCCTTGGTATTTATTTTGAAATTGAAGGCGACATTAGGAACTACTTAGTCGCATATTTGTGTTAATATTCTACCCGCATTGATTCTATTAATTACACAAATGTTTTTCTAGGTGTTGAGGTAATAGAGGGCGTTAATAGTAACATGTATTTTCTACCATGCCAAAAATTAAAAATTATTAATCGTATCATATTAAACACGAGGAACAAGCAAGTAGTCATAAGATTTTTGCATACGTTGTTTGAAATCATTAAGTGAAACATGACAGGTTTCCATTAGGATACCACCCTTTAAACGTAACAAGCCCTTCTGAAAATGAAATGTTAGTCTTTCTTACGATACAGAAATTTAGTAAAATAGGACATAAGAGGGTGCAAAATATATCACGTGCATGTGCACTTGTGCATGTTAAGGGCGGTCTGGCACCCACGCACGATTATTAAATGTTTCTGCCAGTGATGTTTTGGTGTTTCCTATGACGAAAAAAAGTTGCTGAAATAAAAATCAGGTTGTAAAAGTCATTTCTTATAACCACTTTCTTGAATCTTCTGTTCGATATGATAAGATTAAGCATTTTCAGTATGGTAGAAATTATTGCAGTAATTTACTATTGCGGCTGTCTAACTATAAAGTTGCTGTACAGAAGTGGAGAACCAACTTTTGGAATTTTAACATTCTCTGTATACATTAACGGCTGTGACTTTAAGGCTGGGCATAAAGTTTTTAGCGATTTTTGTAGCAGCGGATATTACTTGAACTAAAGTCGATAGCTCCATGTTTCCGAGGTAAATACAAAAGGAAGAAACTACTAGCCCCTAGATGACGCAACGCCCATTTGCTATTGAAAGCCTACTTTCACCCTTAGGCGATGTAAGAATAAAATGTTACACTCTCTTCCCTTGATTTGCAAATAACTTTTCCTGTCTTTTAAAGCTTACATTGTTTTCCATAACAACCAGAGTTATTTGAATTTTAAAATTTTGAGTTTTCTTACCAAAATTCTCAATTAAAGCTTCAAGAATTAATAGATACGTGCCAAATTAGGAAAAATCTTGTGTGTAATTTATTGGGAAAATCAGATTTTTCCTATCTTATTTCACAAATAGCTATTTAAGTTACTATTTCCAAGAAACAAGCTTCTTAAAATATTAATAGGCAATTAACAGACAGTACTAAAATATAAAACAATAGTCGAACCAAGAGGCAAACAATAACAATACTAAAAATTACACTGGCCAGTGCCACCTTATAGTAATACTAGGATATTCAGCGTACTTCTCATGTAGATATTATATACCCAAGCATAGAATTCCGCCAATATTACGACTGAATCAGAATGTCCGTCTTCGCAGGTAAACCTAGTACAATAACCATGCACGGCAGAATGCCTTAATTTTTCTGCCTAATTTCAACCGGTCAGCGGTCTGTTCCTTTGTTACATTGAAAATCTGCCAAAAACAGAAGCTAGTTTTACTTCGCAATCTTTTCATCCCATTTTTTAATATTTTGGTCAACCATTAGGTAAAAACAAGTAAAGCCTTCCACAATCTCCTTCAGGTAAAAAAATACAAAAAACCTCTCTTAGGGCACGTAACATGTGTTTACAGGCTGTTTTTGCAATATGTGCATGCATTTATTAAAACCCACGTACCTATGTGTCGCAATAAAATAGGGTTGCCAAATTTCGAATATAAAATCAAAGGACAAGCCAGCGCCACAGGCAATTCGCCGAAGGCGCAAATTTTTTTTTGGGGTGCCATGCCAAAAAACCCCGCTTTTGGTCTTTCTACATATTTTTTTTTGGTGCATCCACCAAAATATTACTAATATAAGATAGAGGAAAATTTAGTTTATTTTTAATATTAGTAATTTACTAGCAACCAGTGAGACAAATGTCTCATTTAATAAAACAAAAAAGACCGTCCCGGACGCACCAGCGTTTCGGACGGACGGAAATCACGTGATTTCTCGAAAACCGGAAGTGTCACGTGACTGAAATTCGTTTCCTGACCTGACATGACCATTTCAAACATATAACTTTCATAACTTTTTTCTCTATCTCTTACGGTTTGGCTGCTGAAACAGCGTCCCGGACAGACAAAACAGCGTCCCGGACAGACACGTCTATTAGATAAAGGATTCTACAAGACGATAAAGTTAAATTTTATCCACGAGTGAATCGTTAACGTCGAGACGAAGTCGAGACGTTAATGATTCAAGAGAGGATAGTAATAACTTTATCGTCGTGTATAATACAATTTTTTTTCTATAGCAAGAACTTTAACAATTTCTTTCTTTCAAATATATTTATGCTGTATCCTTGGAGTTAGGTTGCTTTAAAAACCTGTGGGCGAAGCAGGTTGCCTATATTAATTTTGACTAATCTTTGAAGTTGCTATTTTGGCTACTTAAAATTGGCACTCCGTGTTTGTTTTGAGAATTTTGCTCATATAACTTCATAGTACAGCTATCTGGTTATTTGTTTCTTGGGGAAATTTCCAATCCCCTATTTCAGTTCTACGATTGAAGGCGTAGGGGGAGGCTTTCAAAACAAAATCACTTCCTAACGCTTTGACAATTCGGCGTCGTATTGGCCATTGAATATTGCAATTCATCTGGTTGTAACATGTGTTCAAAAAGAAATTACATAAGCGTTGGCCATGGAAAATTAAAACTAATGTCAACAGGAAGCTTTAGGGACAGCAAGTTTTAGAATTTTCAATCACATTATCAGCGTATCATATAAACTTACAATAACAAAAACAGCGATGACAGTTAATGAATTCTCAATGCTGCTGTTGGCATTACTTTTATTTTCCATGGACAATCCTTATATAATATATACTGCTCTTTGACGATATGTCTATTACTATTATTTTGCCAGCAATGAAAATCAAACCAATCAACACCTAAGGTAGGCAATGAAGCCGTTTGTTTCACCCGATCTGAAGTGGTTGCCTTCATTTCTAAGCATCTTTCCTTGAATTGCATTGCTGTCTTTCTAAGCCAATGCTTTTTGGCAGATCTAATAGGGAGTCTTCTCGTTGTTTTTCCAACATCGAAAAAGTCATACCTTAAGCCTCCTATCTGGCGCCGCTTGTCGTACTCTGGAGGAACCACTGCAGCTGGAAAATCAACCTGTCCAGGTTTGATTGCCACGACTTTTTGACGCTAACGACAGTTGAAGGTCAAATTCGCAGTTGCAACCCCGACGAGTCCCTCTGAAATCTATACCCACTAATCCCACCCGGTCGCGTTGATTACGGGAGGTTACTTCTTGTAAATTTTAGATTTATTTTAATTTTATAGCTAGTAATCAACCATTTGGTAGTTATAAATGTCGCTAATTTGATGATTTACTTTCTAATTGGCAACCTTCCGTAGCATATTTACGAATTTAATCAGTAGCTGTAAATACTTGCAAAATAGTAGATGGTTAAGTTTCAAAATAGCGCAACTTTGCGTTTAATATTAAATTATTTAATTGTAAATACGTTACGTTTCGAGAGGCCTCTGGACGAGAGCGACGCGTCCACAGCTTGCGTAATTAAGTAGGTGTGGAATGCCTGACACTCCTATCTTCGCTATATCGATTCCGACATTATGTTTAGACACATTTTTTGACTTGCTTAATACCAATACACCATTTTTTTAAATTAAATCTCGTATAATAATAGCGAACACAGTGGAATTTCTATATGGCAGTAGTTTAAATTTGAATTTAGCCATTAATTTGAAGCTAAACTATACCGTTACTTCAAAGTTTGTTTTCATTTATAAATTTGGTGCCATTTATACGTATATCACTACACAGCAGGTACTTGCATTTTATTTCTGGTATTTTCTTTTATTCGATCCACCGATACCTTCTCGGTTTTTTAAGATTAGGATTGTGTTAGAAAGATGCTAAGTAGAGTTTGTTTAGAATGCTGGTTAGATTAAAGTTAGCGTTGTCGCAAGACTGCAACTGGCTACCATTCTGTTTCTGTTTAGTAGTAACAAGAACCATTTCCTTTAATCCGACTCACTACAAATGGCCGAGAATATCAAGTTATTGCGAGCTTTAAACTTATCCAAAAAGTTCTAAAGGAAGAGAAAGCTTTTCAAAACCAACGAAGCACAGAGAAGCAGTTGTATTACATACGATCGCTTTTTCCACTTTTTCGTTACGCTTGCCGTCCATTTATGTGGCATCCTGATGTCTCCTGAGTTATGCTTCAATTGTTTGTTGATTATCACAACGGGTCTGCCTTTCTATTTTTTCTTCTGAACACCATATGAATCATTTTATGTATCCTTAGTGAATTTATTTTCCACTGATCTATTATTTGTTGTTTACATCTGTGATACCATAACGCACTAGAGCATTATGCTCACTCAAAATGCGCAGGCGTTGTTATTACCTCTGATCTTTACGCCCTAGAGCGTTATAGGCTGCTTTTTCAGCTTTTCAAACTTTTCTATAATTGATTTACGTACCATTCAAAGTGTAAAATAAAACGTTATATGTATCATCGACGTTACTTAATGTTTATACCCTTCGGGCGACTTACAACCGCTCAGGCTAAAAGCCCTCGAACTAGGAAACTTATCTCCTTCGAACGAACATAAAAATCTTCATAATGTCCTTGATACATAGATAACTATTTCGCCAATCTTCTTCTTTTATCTGTCTAACTTTTGCATTGATCCTGTTTCTTTCCTGTATGTTTCCTACAGAATCTTCTACTTCGTTGTAGGTTATTTTTTCTTTCGTTAACCAAGGTGTTTTATTACTGTAACCTGTTGTCTTTCCCACTGTTGCTTCTGTAAATTCTTTAATTTCTCACATACGCCTTCGACACTATCATCTAACAAAAAATATTTATTGTTTTTCAAAATATTCTCCATTCAAACGAATACACTTGTGCATTCTTTGAAACCACTTTTTAAAGCAATCGGAAATTTCATTTTCTGAAAGTTCCTCAAAAATTCTTTGAAATTCTGTAACTGCTGCATCTGCGTTGGAAAATCTTTTACCTCGCATAATTTTTTAACAGTTGAAAACAAAAAAAAAGTCGCACGGCGCCAGATCTGGGCTATACGGAGGATGAGTTACCAATTGAACTCCCGAATCTTTAAAAAAATCTAATGTTCGGGCAGCAATGTGGGAGAATGCGTTGTCATGATGGACTAAGATGTTACGCAAACCGGTCCTTTGGCGACCTGTCTGTAATGTTCCAAACATCTGTGGTAAAGCCACTTCGCAGTACCATTCAGAATTAACAGTTCTGAGATCTTCAAGTGGAATAACAGCAAGAGGACTACTTCGGCGGAAAAAACAGCAATCATTTTCTTATTGACGCTTCTGTAACGAATTACTTTTGTGAGCAAGTCTTCATCTTCGAATACCCAAACACTAGACTGTGTTTAGTTTCAGGGTCGTAACTACATAATATATACCCAAGATTCGTCACCTGTTACGATGTATGCCACGTGCTTGGAAGCTCCTCCGTCAAATGTTTGCGACATAACTTTACAACAGTCTACTCGATCCTGTTTTTGACTTTCTGAGAGCAAATGCGGTATCCAACGGCTTGCTAACTTTCTCACCCCTAGATGTGTATGCAAAATGGTATTCACCGCCGAGGATCCAAGCTTCACTTCCTCCTAAATCTCCCTATAAGTAATATTTCGATTGGACTGAATCAAGCTTGCCACACGATCAACATTTTCTGAACAGGCAACTTCTGCAGGTCTTCCAGGTCTTGCTTCGTCTTCTAGCAGTTCTCGCTCTCGTCGAAATTCGCGGAACCAATGATTAACAGCGGATAATGAAGGGGCAGCATCGCCAAAAGCTGCTATCAAATGTTCATGGCTTTGCTGGTATCCTAACCAGCGTAGTACATACATCAAACAAGTAGAGACACTCATGACAAATGTTGATACCTGTCTAGAGTGCCTGGGACAGTAACTCGGGGGTATTTCTAAGGTTGACTATCAGATGGCAGCACAAAATTCTACCAATCAGAGCCAGTTACTAGCTCTGCCACCAATCATATGTGATAAAGTAGTGGCGCCATCTGTTAGTACTATCGGAAAGTACCCCCCCCCCCCCAGGAGCCGTTCAAGGTCATCCAAATCGGAATTTTGACATCAAAGGAACCGACAGTGAGTATCTCTACTTGTTTGATTTATGTACGCTGTCCTAACTGTCTTTTATAGTCATAAAAAATCGTAGCTCTAAAGGCAGTTCGCGCAATGCTCATTTTAACTGAATTAAAAATGCACAACTACTTAACTTACAAAATTAACTACGTTTCACAAGGAAATCGAAACGTTTGACAATTGTGGGTAACGAATGTCAACTAATGCGACATTAAGTTGTTGCAATTGTTTCTAGCCAATTGAGCTTCCATGGCCTGCTACTAACTCTTAAGAGAGCATCCTTTATACTCTGTTAAACCCTTAGCTTGTCACTATCAAAGATCTTTGTGAAAAATAAGAAATCACAACCTGCAAAAGATAACCCACCTGGTACAAGACGACGGATCTACATAAACCATAGATATAAAAAAGTGTCCCTTAGAAGCCTATAACCTCCTGAACGGTATATCTAACTTGTGGAAGAGTAATAATTAATTTGCATCCAAAGCAAGTTGCACAGGCGTCTTACATCTAGTCCATGATTTTTCCTTAAACCTAACGCTTCAAAGAAAACAATAGTCTGTTGATTGATAATTTTATTTTCGCATTAGTCCGCTACCAATGCAGTGCTAACAGTGGATAATTATTACTTATGAAGTAGCTAAAATTTATTAAAAAGATTAACTGACAGCTGTCTCAAATCTTGCGTTTTCTATTTATTGTGATATAACTTGCGATTCGTTTAACATTAAATATTCCTTCAGAATTTAATTTAGTACAAGCTATCCATTTACTTAACTCAACAATTGTATGATTATAATTTCCTAAAAAGCTAGCGAGGCAATTATGTGCGATAGGAAAACGCTTCAATTTTTTTTCTCTGCAGATTTTGTTCTTGGTGGCATTAATGAATGATCATTAACGAAGAAAATTGCCTGGACTTTTCCATGCTCTTAAGGTTTAATTATAGTACCAAGTCAGATCAAGTTACGAATTCAATGAGTAATTAAGAAAATTAATAAATCCACATGAAGCCATGTAGCGCAGTTGATAGAACGTTAGGCTTACATTAAGCAAGTCCTCGGTTCGAATTCCACGGTAGGCGGATTTTTTCCTCAGTCTTGGCAATCAGTGTCGAGTTCGGTGAGACCATTCACAGGTGGGCACTAAATTAACTATGCTCTACTCGGAACCACATACCTAAAAGATAGAGTAACAAAGTCAACACATCACCAACACACACACACCTACACAATGGTTGCTACCCAAACGGGTTTTGACCTACCGATACCGTTTCTTAAAGTATAGATAACTTTAACATAGAAGCCGTACAAAGTAAGTGAGTTTTATTTAGACTGTGAGCTACACTGTTTTGTCGTTGTCGTGGTGGACAACTGACACCCTTTTGTAACTTGCTTCATTTTCATTCAATTCCACCCGGTCTAGGTGTTACAATTTTTTTGTGCCTCCACTTCATTTCTAGTATCGCTTTCAGGTGTTTGGAAAGAAACTCGTTTTCCAATCAATAATTCTTAATAAGGCGTACTTCAAATGTTGGTTATTCTTGTGTTGATTTTTAAATATCACTAATATTTCTCCTCTCTTCCGTTGATTTTGTTCCTCCTATTACACTATCTATTACTGAGCAATTTGAAATTAGTCGGTTGGGAGCCCCTTCACCGGGACGTGAAACTTTGATGAAACGTCTCGCACGTCTTATGCCCTGTTCGTATACTTAGTTAGCTCAGTATACATGAAACTCTTACTTTCTCTCAACTCGTGGCTATGAAGTGTCAATATCCGCTAAAATAAAAAGCTGGCATGCACTTGTAATGTTTTCGGGGCTGAAACTGATTTCAAATAACATGCATAATAAAAACCACACAAACAAACAGAGATACAGTAACCTTCAGAACGCACATGAAACAGCAAGGAAAATCAGGATAAAACGAAGATTGAATGGTCATTCCTAAACACCTTAATGCGCAACAGCTCGTGGCTACACGCATTTACAAATACTCAGCAGCATACCAAGGGTATCTGTTATATGTATATTTACATTTTAACAACATTTTTAAAAATCCCAGAATAACTGTCTTAGCATCGAAATTAGGCGTCAGGATTTCGTGCATAAAAACCCGGCGCAATTCCCGTATGCAATTAATTTCTTTAAGCTCGCGCGATTTTCACACACAGCCTGGATCAAACGCTTATCGCTTAAATTATCGCCATTATTTCCTGTATCAGGTTACCTTATTATGCTCGACGCTTGAGAACTGCAACGTAACCGTCAGAATAGATTGTGTCATCAACCCTGGACAGCGCGATGCATGAAAGTTTCCTACGAGCACTGCGGGGAGTCCTTGGCTTCTACACAATTTACTGACAGCCGCTTACAGATATGCGGCTTTGGGGTAGGCCCGCTGGCGACTGCTAAAGTTTCTCGCAAACTATGTTGAAGCTGTACGCTATACGTAAGAAATCAAGCCTCATACTCCAAACAGGACTAGTACTCGCGCAATTTGAGCTACACTAAGTTGCAATGTATGTATGTATTATCAGTAACCTCATTTACCTTGCGGTGTAGAGGATGGTGCTTTATGCGCTGGCATCTGGCGGTACAATGCTCAACTTGCCCCGGATTCGGGATACAGAGTTGGAGCGCGCCTTTGGTGCATGCAGATTTACCCTTATGTATGGACTAGAACGCGCGTAGCCAGCCTACGTCTGGCTGCGTGTGGCGGCGCTACGTGCTTACGGTCGGCATGTGCGCTTACAGAAACCTGCGCTTATAGAAACCTATATAGCAAGCGCGCGTGTGGTAGTAGTACGCAGGCCCTTCATGCTGCGTGTGCCGGCGCCACTTGTGCTTACGGTCTGGACGGCCGGCGGCATCGGCTCTTATAATATAAGATGGACTCTCAATCAGATGAGGAAGACATGATTGATTATTATCGATACCGCAGACAACGCATGACATAAAAGGAGTACTGGGTCCATCCAATTATAAGAGGAAATCTGAATTCTAGACTGTTTGTAGCAGCACAGGAACTGTCTCAAACAGATAGAAAGTTTATAGCTTTTGATTGAATGTCTTGATCACCCATTTTGAAATAAATAAAATAACCACGTGGTAAACACCTTGAAAACGGGGCAACGTCTAACTGCGACCGCGGAACAATGGTCACGTACAACCGATTTTCACTGATTGCAAACTAGTTTCATTCGAATCGACTCGTGTGCGGAAAAGAGTTGCAACCTTTGTCTCAAAACAGTCGCACCGTGGGTGATGGGCCTAATACAACATATATCCACTTACTAATCAGTCAAACAAAATGAATATTTGTACCGGTGATTATATTTACACTCTCGTAGCTCCAGCATCTAGAGCGTAGTTTAGGTGCATCGGCGAAAATAGCCGTTTGTGTTGAAGTTGACTTCTTAAAACCCAAGAAGAGCTATGCTCAGGGTCAAAACCTCTGGTTTGCTAGAGTGAGACAGGATAAATTTGCTTTGCTGTCGCTTGGGACGCCTTATAAGCTTTTAGGTAATCTTGATTTCAGCTTCCGATGTTTTTACTCACCTTTGCTTATTAATTTTTAGGTTATCAATCGAGCCATTTTATTTTCGTTGAGTCGCCTTCAAAAATGTATATGGAGACTGTTCTTTGTAATAATTCTTTTCTATTCTTCGAACACAAAAAGTGGCCTGACTGAAATAACCAATGGGGACGAATAGCAATTTCAAAGCAGACTTAATAATTAAATTTAGAGCTAATTAACTAACTGATAATTACAATCGTTTTGATTGTCACGTGACAGCCATCCGAAAACGAATTTTGCTTATATTCTACGCACAATTATAATTAACTCAAGTTAAACCAAAATAGCTCTGTGAAATATACAGGGCTTGAATTATAATTACAAAAGTTATAATCATTAAGAAATCTGGGAGCTGGAAAACATTTTACAATTATTGCCATATTTTTTATAGGCATAAGCTAGCATTATATTTGGTTTGTACATATCGAGAAGAATGATGATGCATAGATAAGGAGATCTATGCATCATTTTTCTATCTTGCAACGCTTATGCGATTTTCATTTACAAAAAGACAACCGAAGCCAGATCTAAGCTATGGAATATTGAATACCACTCAAGGACTGCATGTAAATGCTTTTTAACCTCATTTCGATGTAATATGGCTGAGGAATCGCAAATCGTAAGCTATCTCGTAAAGGATATGGAATTTTAACATACATTTTTATATTTTAAGGTATTATTGATACTTAAAACTAGCCAAAACTAACATCTTTAATATTAACTTAAACTTAATTATATAGAATTTTTAATATTACTAATAAGTAAGGTATTTTGGTTGACCTTTGGAGTCACACAATCACATGAATTGTAGGGGTATCGATGAACCACTTTAATTTAAATTGCTTTAATTACAAATTGGCTTGACAAGACTACTCAAAAATGCTTGTTTGATTGCTTAAAATAGCTTTAACAGCCAGAATCTTTAGAGTTGCCGTGATCTTTACTGATGTACCATAACATTACTGAAAACTAGAGCCGTTTTTAAACCAAAATTTGTGCTTATTATGCAGCTTACAAACAGAAATAATAATCTCACCTCCACTGAATTACAGAATCAAAAGTAATATGCCCATGTAGGTCTCCATCCACAGCAGTATGTACCTTTAATAGATTTCAAGTTTCTTATAGCTGAAACACTTTATAAATCTGAAAAGACCACTAGAAGAAAAATATAATGAGTACATTTAAAAGCACAACACAAGATTGAAATGGAAGAAAACAGAAAACCATGTACAGCACCACCTAAAGCAGACATTCGTTTGGACAATATTAAACATTTGCACTCTGGTCTGTCGCACAGCAGTGATGAGAAAACCCAGAATATTTTATAAATGCAGATAAACGTCACCAAATACGTAACACAATCATTGTTAAAAAATGCTATTCATGTTGGAACAAGGCCCGAGGTCTTTATTCTTTCGATTGTAACCACCAACCACCAATTGTTAGTACATTTTATATTTTTCACTTTTTAACCATAATAACTTCAGCATCTGTGAGTTGTTCGAATTGTATTAATATCCCAAGAATTGTATCAGACATTTGAAATCGAATGAAAAGGTGCTCGTCGCACTTTATGTTCCCATATTAAAAAGTAAAATAGCATTCCTCGGCGCGGCCTTCTTAACGGTTCTTTTAACGTGCAAACTGGAAATAATCGTGCACAAAAGTGATGGTATCATCCCTTCAAGGAGTTTCCCACATGCGAGTTACTGCGGCCGTCGCCCATTCGTATAAGTAAGTAATTATGGTAATTGAAAAATGTATTGGAAATCGCACAAACGACCTTAGCCTTTAATTATTTAACCACGATTATGTCTTAGATCTTATGAGCAAATAATAAGTGGATGCAATTTATGGCTCCATGAGTTACAGCGTATAATAACCAGCTACAGCCATTTATTGCGGAGCAATAAAACGCGCAGTCTGCAAAAATGCTCTTGTATGAACTCTAGGTTATGGCAGATTGTGTGGAAGCATTTTTAGTTAGTGGGTTAGTTTTGCTGGTTTGTTTTATTGCACCCGCAAAGTGAAGGCTGGACAACTGCACCTTGGTTTTCAACATCTCTGGATGTGCTGATTTCTGGTTTATTAATAGCTCCAAGCAGAGAGCTATATATTATTTGTTGCTGTTCAACAATATTCGGACCACTTTAATCAGAGCGTCAGGACTGTAATACATTTATAATATCCAATTTTAGTCAATAATGGGTTCGATAATTAATCTACTTTGTTGTATAATAATAGACCATTCCATTCAAATTTTCATACTCGCTTCATGGCAAGAGCAGTACCTTTCGGTATATAAAATTCATAACACATTAGTATCATCAGATTACTTAGAAGACTTAGAGACTTTACGCTAAAGTAAAACAAGGGATTCAAAAAAAAATTCAGCGGCATAAAAATTACGGAAGAAATGTTGACGAGCCGGTAGAAAACTGGATTACAAAAGATATTTTGAACTCGAAAAAAAATTCGACAAAATACAGCACATCCACTTATGAATGCGCAGTGATCGCGAAGACTAACAAGTAATCCCGTTTGGCAAGAAGAAGCAGTATTGGAAATGGTTGACGACTGGAAGAAAGGTTGATTACGAGAGAGATTTTGAGCAGAACAGGGAACTTGCTTCAAACGCATCACGACGTAACGTAAAATGTGCTGCAATATATATTTAAAGATAAGCTAGAAATAAATCGTTCAGGAGGCAGAAGAACCTCCTGAATGCAGCATACCCAACTCCACCTGTAACGATACGTTTGTGTAGCACCTCGGTCAAGAGGTGCAACTTAAATAACACCTTTCATACGCCTTAGCATTTTAATAATGAATTTTCCTATTTATTCACTTTGCTAACCCAGTATGTATGAAAACAAGGTCGAACTAATTGTTTTCAAAAGCACAAAAGCACTGACAGAAGACGGTCCTACCTGAATCCGGCCCTGTACGTGATTGCATGCATGAATACGGGCCACAGTTCTCATATATAAGCGCGTTTCTTTAAGAGCCAATACAACACAACTGTAGCCACTGCTTGTCCCTTTGAGCTGTACACATTTCCGGTATGAAGTAACCTTGGAATCCTTGAAATTTGCGAATTGCTGTGCTGCGTATTAAACTCGCCCTCAAAGTGCATCACCCACACCTTTAACGGTGTGACGCCTGAAATTTTACCACACATAGTACATAACCCTGACTGCTAACTGGTGTCTCAATAACGGTTGACGTTATGTCGCCTTGCTGGACCCGCAAACGCTGTTTGCTGCACTCAAACAATTCACTGCGAGCCGCAGGCGACAATAAGTAGCTCGCAGATAACTAAATTTAAGTTCCCAGCGCCCCGTGGTGGTCGAAGAATCTCTGATGGGTCGATGTATACACACAAGCAATGCGAACACAACACAGAGCGATATCCACGCTTATTCAAATATGCAAAATTACGTTTACTCTAGTTTACTCAAAAACAGAAAAATGATCCACACTACTGCAGATAGGTGGAAGTGTGCCATGCTATTGAGCATCACAGACAGCACTAAGAGCAAGATGTTCTACCATTTCTTTTTCAGCATAACCTTGGATTTTTAAATTAGTTATCATTGCTAACTGTATGCCGTTTATGTATGTAACATGTGCGTAAATGAAAACGAAATCAAGGTTGGCTTTGACAAAATTAAGTCATGTGGTTTATTAATTCTGATGTTTGAATTTAAATATAGCAGTTATTGCAATACTCCATATCCAACACAATGCGAATTAATAATCGACATATATTTAAATTTTTAAAGACAAGCTTGATTTCATTTTCGTGTTCTCACATGTTATTATAGGTACCTTGTCATCGATACTACATTTTCTCCCTTACCAAAATAATACGTTAATCACAATAGCAAACTATTGTCGTAGAGGGTTACAATAGTAGCTTCTTAGTTTGAAGCTTAATCTTCAAAGTCAAAGATTGAAGTATTTCGTTGCGTTTTATTTGGGATTAAAGCTGGTGCTCTTTATTACTTACTTATTTTTGTTCAATCTGCTCTTGGAACGTCCAAAGTCAGGGCCCCCGCTACCATATGTGCAAAGTGTGCAATGCACACGGGCGCCATCCTTTAGGGGCGCCAAAGCCCAGGGCCCAAAAAAAAATTGCAAAAAAATTTGCAAAAAAAAACAAAAAACAAAAATTAATTTTAAAATAAAAGTTGAGAAATTAAATAGGATTAGGTATAAATACACACGAAACTTTATTAGTATATCATCCAGTTACTGCCGATTCCTATGTTGCGAGAACATGCCAGGCGGTAGTTTCTTGATTTTTCCTGTTCAGACATGAATAATGCCTGGAGCGCTATAAAAGCGATGTATCGCCAGAGGCGTTTTTAAACCGGTTAGTTCACTGGACCGTGCAACAAGTGCATACAAACAAGTAATCCTATTAATTTTTACATTTAAAGTTATTTTTATTTTGTCAAGTATTGTGTTGTATAATATTTTGTTTACTACTTTTTTTTCTAAAAAATTAAGTGCTGAATTCCTGCTGACCGCAATTTCAACGGTTTAATTTTTTATAAAATGGTAAGTGTTCCCTACTTTATACTATCAACATTAACCCTTTATAGATTATAGGATACTGGTTATAATTTTTCTTTTACCCAAATATCTTTTTATTAATTGAAATGTCATGTACGAGTTTAAAAAAGTAATTGTTTTTTTATCCATAACTCGCTTAATTTTTATGCTATCGATCTTTTTAAAAAACCATTTTGTAGGGTTTGTTAAAGGCTATAAGTTTAATATTTTTTCTGCCTTTATTTTTGAAAGGGTTTAAGCTGAAAGGGCTCGAACAAATTGCTTTTTACTCAAATATGCAAACTTGGTGCTTATTATTGTGCTTACTTTAGAAGTTAATTCCTAATTCCCATGAGTACTAATTATTTATTTGTTTTTTCAGGATAAAAGAAAGAGACCTTCAGGTGCGAAGTTTCGCGAGCAAAAGAAACTGAGACTACAAGAAAGGGAAAAACTGGCTGGATCTTTAAAGCACTTCTTGCAAAACAATCAAGATTCCACGGAGACTATCGATGCGACCGAATCTCAAGATTCTAAATCCGTAATATCAGTAACCGTGAGTGGACCATCTGAAATTTCAACAAAGGCGACCACGGTAACATCAGGTCCTGCAAAAAGTGCCGGCGGTTGTAGCAGCAAAACAGCTTCTACTGATGCAGAGCCCGATGAAGCGAAGACACCATCCTCGTCTACAGCACTTGAACAATCCACTTCAGGTAATTCAGCTTGTGTAAGAAGTTCGGTAATGTCAGCTACAGAAATACCTGCTGCAAGTGACACTTTCGATGAAGGCTTTAATGAGGCTAGTGTCGATATAATTCCGTCCGACCCCGGTTTGTGGCCCGAAAGAATCACCAATGAGATAGCTAGAATATTGGTTAAACGTAGTCCGCCCTTGATAGACATCAGTTTTAGCTTTCCTAGTAATAAAAATAAGAGAAAGTTTTCGTGCAAATACTTTGTATACCTGAATTTTTGAGCCCGTGCGTGCACGTCATACCATATTGATGACATCATATCCTAGTATGTTTATATGAGCCATATACAGTCACTAAAAGTATGTTGTTTGACGCGACTGACGTAAAATTTAACCTGCAAATTTCTAATTTCACATAGGTTGGCAGTGCTACCAACAATGTAATATGTAATTTTTTGTTGCCTAGACGATAAAATTGTATTTTAACGTGAAGTGAAGGTACATAAAATACAACTTTAACAGTTAGAATTGAATGAATATATTAAATTAAAATTTTAAAGATGAAAGAAAAAACCACAACAGGAGGTAAAGACTAACATCATATTAATTTACATAAAATTTTATTGTAAATATTGACAACTATCAATTAATGTAAAATTAAGTGACCAAACTACCTTAGAAAATCAGCATTTTAAAAACTTGAATGATGTGTAGTTTGTGTGAAATGAATTGGCGCACTTCAGGTATACGGATTAGGCGCATTTTCCTGTAACTGATACTTTGCTTACTTGCTGTCCTTACTGTATATGTTATTTACCTGTTGAGGCTACTTATAATACTCTGCAGGTATTTATGTAATTTTTCGTGCTCAACTTAAAATCAATTAAAAATACAATTTTGCTCGATTTATTTTAATAAAAACATTGTATTGAGTACCACATAAAATAAAGAATAAATTTACTATAATAGTAAAATAATTTACATATTTTTACAAAGAATAATAATTGGAATTGCGCAGTATTTTAACAACTAAATCAAATAAATCATTTCATTATCATTTTAAAATAACTATGTATATATGTATGTATAATAGATAACCTCGCTTTACCTTGCGGTGTCGAGGCTGGTGCTTTATGTGCTTGCATCTGGCGGTACAATGCTCAACTTGCCCCGGATTCGAGATACAAGGTTGGAGCGCGCCTTTTGTGCTTGTACAGCAACCATTGTGTGAGCTGAGTGTGTGTGTGTCATGTTGACCTTGTCACTCTATCTCTTAGGTCTGTAGTTCTAACTAAAACATTACATTTTATAGACAACACAAATCCAATAAAGAAGATCATAAATATAACTTAATACAGACACAAGTTTAGAGAGTGGAAAACAATAAACGCAAGTAGTTAAGAAAAACAATGAATTAAAAATACAACATTAGTATAGTATTAAACAATTACTGGAATAGGACAGATATTTGCAACGTTTCATTCTTTAATATCTAGACACTTTCTTCAGGCTAAACATGGATTTACATGTTATAATGAATTTAATTTAAAAGAAGCTTTTCGATATTAAGGGGAAAACATTGCTGTTTTAGCGGTTGGTTTATTCCGATTCAAATTCAACGTCACTATCATCTGAATCATCCTCGAGGTGGACTATTACAGGTGTTTGGTCCTCTCGATCGAAACCAACCTCCCTATGCCACCAATCGACAATAGTTTTATTTGTTTTTTCTACAATAGCTTTCCACATATCAGGTGTAACTGTTGCCAGTGCTTTCTGCCACATTTGTAGACATTTTTCCCTGCCATTACCTTCTTCTCCAATGTGTTTGTTGTAATATTGTTTACAAATTCCCCAAATGTTTTCTATTGATTAATTGGCAGTGGTATGGAGGGAGTCTCAAAACCATATGTCCATGCTCAAGGGCCATTTGATCAATAGCATCAATTTTTTCAGGTTTATTGCTACAAAGATGTCAAGAATTACTACTATGAAAAAATGTAGTGCTATAAAATGTAAAATAATATTCTAACTAACTTAAAAATAATAAACAAAACTAACCGTAAAACAATTTCCAGTAAATTGAGTTTTAAAGCATTGTCTGGAAATTCTAATTTCTTTTTTGCAACCAATTTTGTATTTCTGCCTTTTTCCAGGAAGAGTTTGGCAATTTTTCTATTAAACTACTGTGGTAACTCGCAATTATCCATAATAATAATAGAAGGTTCTTCCCATTTTAGCAATAATCGCTCGCTAAACCACTTTAGAAAATTTTCTTTGTTCATTTCACCATGGTAGTCAGCATCTTTGGTTTTTGAAGCAAAAATTAATGATGCCTCAGGAATAAAACCTTCACTGCTTCCTGCATGAAGTACTATATATCTATAACAATTCAAGCATGAATTACATAGTTGTTTACTACAATTAGTAACTCATTTACCTGCGTCCTTCTGGTTTAATTATTCGTACGCTTCTTACATCGTCATCTTGCCATGATTTGCAAATTGTTCCATTTTCAAACACCCAAGTTTCATCTAAAAATACACATAGGCACCCACTTTCAGATTGCAAATTTTTCACATACTCTCGCAGAAAACGAACTCTAGATAATGCAATATTGGGTAATTCCATGAATCCTCTGCGAGAATCATCTTTCTTATAACGAAAATCAATGTTGTGAAGAATTTCTCTCAACGAACTAATTGAACCATGAAAGATATCTTTTTCTCTTAAAACTTGCGAAAGTGTTTTTTGGGTAATATATTGCTCTAAAAACGGCAAACTTATTACGAATTATGATACGATAGAAGAAGGGCAGTTAAGATGGTTAGGGCATGTAATGAGGATGGTAGAAGATAAGACGGTGAGAAGAATATTTGAAGCACGCACACATAGAAAGAAAACGAAAAGAAGGCCGAGAAATTCGTGGAGGGAAGAAGTTTGGAATGCAGCTATTAAGGGAGGCATAGAGTACAAAATAGGCAAGAATGGGAACGGAAATGGAGAAAGACACCAAAGACATAATAAAACCCCACCCACTCCCTAACCATACACCCACAAGGGTAGAAAGGTTCTAGGATTAAGTGAGTAAGTATATTACAGGTGTAAATTACTTACTTCTCTCACAGCAGTTAGCAGTATAAGTGGACCACCGTTGTCTCTTTCTCGTTCTAAATATCTTATTAAAGCGGCAACAAGCTCTTTTGACTTTCTGGGCAAAGCGGTCGACATTTTAGCTTACAGTTCACCACCCGTTTCCAGCAGCTAAACTCTTCCGCAAAGTAATTTGTAGCAGTGAAAAAACGACAATATAACTTGTTCGCAATGTTCGTTATGTAAACAACGGATTTTTAAAATGCAAAGCTAAACTATATGTCACTGTCAACATCTGTCAAAACCACTATAACAAATATCAAGAGATCAAAAAAAAAACTGTTCTTCAGCGGGCTGTGGAAATTTAACGTATGAATAATATGTTGGTGACACTGTACGTCAATGTCAAATTCGAGGTTAGCAGGTTAGGATTTGCGTCAGTCTGTGTCAAAACTGATGGAAAAACCGAACCTGATAACCTCGAATTTGACACTGACGTACAGTGTCACCAACATATTATTCATACGTTGAATTTCTACAGCCTGCTGAGGAACAGTTTTTTTTTTGATCTCTCGATAAGTCGTTTTAAAGAGTGACATGTGTACATATTAACTCCCTGAGCAGAACTTGAAAACGCAAAGTACCCCGACGTATTATAATTTTTGCCATTGTTCATGGAAATGATGAAATATTAAAACAAAAACATGTACGGCTTAGCAATATACTAAGCTATATTATTAGCAAAAGCAATTTTCATCATTGTTTTATTGAAAAAAAATGTAGTTTTATATTTTTCAAATGTTGGTACCGACAACCTTACTAAAAGGCGGATTGATGACGTGCACGCACGGGCTCAAAAATGCAGGTATAAGAAGTCTAGCAAATGGAGAAAACGTCGAAAGGACTTGGCTTATTTACTCTATTTCTAAAGATTCTGCATTTTGTTTTTGTTGTAAGTTGTTTTGTAAAACTCCTAACACTTTTTGTGATACAAATGGAGTATCTGATTGGCAACACTTGTCTTTGCTAATGAAGAGACACGAAACGTCAATTTTACACAACAGTTATATGAACACTTGGGTAAATTAAAAAAAAATGTTGGAGACATCTACGACTGTTAATGCTCATCACCTGCGGATTTTAGAAACGGAAAAAAAATATTGGCGCGACGTGTTGGAAAGAATTATTGCGATTGTTAAGTATTTATCTACACAATGCTTGGCATTTCAAGGTTCTTCTAAATTACTTTTCGAACATGATAATGGAAATTTTCTAAAAGCTGTTGAGATAATTGCCTCTTTTGATTCAGTGATGAGACAGCACGTTAGCCGAGTGTGTAACTCCCAAAAAAATCTGTTAAAATGACTCATTATTTAGGCGTGCAAATACAGAATGAAATAATTGAATTATTGTCGTCTAAAGTAAGAAATAGTATTTTAGAAATGGTTCGCAGTTCAAAATATTTTTCAATAATATTAGATTGTACACCAGACACTAGTCATACTGAGCAAATTAGTCTTGTTCTGAGGTATGTTGTCCTTAACACCACTTCAAAAAAGGTTGAAGTTAAGGAAAGTTTTATTGCGTTTAATCCAATACTGGACTCTACAGGGGAAGGGATATATACATTTGTGACAGTCATTTTAAAAAAATTAAATTTAGATATAAAAAATATTAGCGGACAAGGTTATGATAATGGGGCAAACATGAAGGGAAAGCATGTTGGGCTTCAAAAACGCATTCTTGATGCGAATCCGAGAGCCCTTTTTGTACCTTGTGCGGCTCATACTTTGAACTTAACAGTAAATGACGCTTCTAAGGTGTCAGATGCTACAATAAACTTTTTTAATCTTGTGCAAGAGTTATATATTTTTTTTCGTCATCCACAAAAAGGTGGGATGTTATGAGAAAAATGTCCCCGGGTTAAGTTTAAAGCCTCTAAGTGAGACAAGATGGTCCAGCAGAATTGATGCAATAAAGCCCCTTAAACTTTATTTAATTAAGGTTTGCGAAAGTCTTCTAGAAGTAGCTGAAGATAATTCCTTTCACATTGATGCAAGACATAAAGCGAGTTCCCCCTTAACGTCTGTACAAAATTTTCAATTTATTTGTGGAATTTTTATTTGGCATGACGTTTTATTTCATATAAATATTGTCAGCAAACAAATCCAAAGTGCTACAATTAATATTAAAGTATGCCAAACCTACCTAAAAAATTTAGTTGATCACTTCCAGCAATATAGATCTGACCAATCATTTCAAGAAATTCTTGTACAAGCGAAAGAAGTAGCACTCTCTCTCGAAATTGAAGAAGACTTTCCACCGTTACCAACGGTCAGGAGGAAATTTAAACTAAAACTGTTTGACTATGAACACCGAGATGAGACCCCTCATGATCCAAAAACCGCCTTTAAAATTAGTTTTTTCTTAAAAATTATAGATCAAACTTTAAGCTCTCTAAAAAACCGATTTGACTTATTAAATGAGTATGATAATATTTTCGGATTTTTTAGCGACATATTCAAATTAAGTGACAGCGATCTTTTAAAACGTTGTTCTGTTCTTGAAGAACGACTGACAGATCAGGATAATAAGGATATAGACTCCAATGATTTGTTTAATGAAATTAAAGCATTAAAGTTGTTTTCCTTACTTGATGATACTGACCCCTTAAGTATTTTACAATATATATTTGAAAACAATTTAATCTCCACCCTTCCAAACGTAAGCATTTCACTAAGAATTCGTCTGACATTGCCTGTATCTGTAGCTTCTGGCGAGTGATCTTTTTCAAAGTAAAAAATCATTAAAAATTATTTAAGATCGACAATGCTTCAAGAAAGATTGTCTGGGCTAGCAATATTAGCAATTGAACAAGAAATTTTTGATGGTATAAATTTTAGCGATGCAATTAATGAATTTGCAACAGCAAAGTCTCGGAAAATATCTCTACTACAATAGCTATTTTTTATTTTTCTATTGTGCCTAGCTATCATTTTTGATTTTATAACGAAGTTACCTAGGTATTTGTTATCAGAAGTATCTGCATATTTTTTAAAATATCTAAGTATATGTAGAAAGTAGTACTAATATATATGTAGACATTAGGCAATATTTCTGTTATTTGTTCCTAAAAAAAATGTGATTTTTAGTTTTGGGTTATGTTCTAGTATTTATAAACAACGTGTCTGTCCCCATTAGTTAAGTAAATGCTTTAAAATGGGTGTCAACAAGAATTTATTTTAATTTATTTTGTTATGGTTTTATTCTGTTTGTTTCATTTTGATATTTTAATCTACAAATAAATATGACTTCTAAAGTTCAGTTTTTTGCTTTATTTCAAGCACCTACCTACCTACCTACCTTCATAGAAATAAATAAAAAAACATGATCCAAAATGCCTTAAGGGGCGCCAAAATCCTTTTTTGCATACAGGCGCCAGTAGCCCTTACGGGAGGCCTGTCCAAAGTCATCGGACTATCTACTTCTTGGAGGCCAAGATGATTTTGAGAAAGTGTATCTTGACACAATGGATTCAGCGCTGCTCTCCTTGAGGTGCTTGTACTTGCCAGAACACAACTGGTCAGAAAGTTTCATTTTGTTCACTCGCTCCATCTCAGAGGTATACGAATAAGATGCTGCTTGTTGCACAACCTTGCCTGGTGTAAACCCATGTTGCAGTGGGTTGTTCGCCCATACTAGGTCGTCAGTCACAAAGTAGTATTTTTTTACCTCAGTTGTGGAAATTTGCTTGATTAAGTGTCTCTTTTTTGATAGTCTTGTGAGTATACGGTTTTAACCGATTAAATTTGAATTTGAGAAATTGTTCAAGCATAAGCTCGTTTAGTGTTCCGTCTGTAAACCGCTGTATGGTCTTTTTGTGTGCAAATGTTTTGTCTGGTTGGTTTCATCTATATTGGTCATTTGTTCCTTCAATGTTTTCACAATACACTGATCCAACTCATTCGAGTGATAAGGGATAACCTTAATATGCGTTATGTCATGGTCTTTGAAATAATTTGCAAATTCATCTTATGTTAATTATAACACAATGAATCTGAGCAACCCAAAACGTGCAAACACCTTAATCGATGCTGTAATTGTCGTTTTGATGTTAATGAATGTCAGTAAAATCACTTACAGCCACCTGGTGCACAAATTAACGGCTGAAAGTCATCTCTAATATTGGAATGATCCTACGAAATATGCTGATGCTGACCATGGCTATAGTGAAAACCTGTGTTCAGATTATGTATCGCTCATTCTACTTCGAATTCTCGTAGTTCCATTCTTCTTTTTCGGCGAAAAATTACAACATTACAATATAAAGTCGAGCAATGGCACCTCACCATGTCTTGAGAATTGTGTCCAGTGCAAACACTTATTTTTGCTGGCACAAAAACTGACTAGACGCATTTCATAAATGTTTATAGGTGTTGCCTATACTACCACATAAACAGACATCGAAGTAGCCAGGCCTTCGGGAACAAACATTGAGTCGGCTAATATTGGTCAAGTCCGAATTGTGCAATACGAAAATGTAATAGGCAAATAGGAAGTCGGCCACCACCTAGTTGGCCATCGTTCTGGTCAATGTAACCAAACATTAGTTAATTAATGTTGATCAAGTTTCATCCCTCAGACACAAACATCGAGTTCGCCAACGCCGGCCAAATTGGAGTTGGTTTTCAGCAACAAACATCCAGTTGGCCAGTGATGGACCAATATGAGCAAACATCGAATTGCCCATTTTGAACAAAAGTCGAGTTGGTCAATGTTAGTCGAATTTGAGTTGTCCCTCGGGAACAAACATCGAGGTGGCCCTCAGGAGCAAAACATCGCAGAATAATCAGGCTCATAAAAAGAGCATTATTGATGCTATAAAAAGAACTCCACAATGCACTAGACTTCATAAGATACTGGCTAGGAAATTTTGGTGCTTTACCAGTACCCTTCAAAGAGAAACTGCCGAGTTCACGAAGACATCAATTAAATTTATAAAATCAAGAACATAGCTGCGTGCAATATAAGACTCCTTCTACCTCCTGACGACAGCAGCAGTATCCTAGCTCCTAGGCAATATTACTAGCTTTTGACAGCCAGCAAAGTCCACGCCGGAATAGGTCAAAGCCATCTCTCAAACGGGGCAAACGGTCGCTTACGAGAATATGACAGAAACGAAACACCTCGGTGTAGAATCATAGCCGGATAGAAACAGACAGCTCGGTACTGGAACATCCATGACTAAGTAAAAAAACCGCTAGAAATATCCGGATAGGATAAACCAATTTGACGGAAACAAAAGAAAACTCAAAAATGACCACGTGCAACTTACCCATAACGTTCGAAATCAGGCTGACAAAAGACAGCATCTAAACTAGGGTGCCCAGACATACTCTTTTTTAGAGTATTATACTCTTTTCTGAATAATATCCTCTTTACTCTTACTTTTTATAAAGCAGCTATCAATATACTCTTTTTAATTCATTTAAATAGTCTTAATACTTTCTCTAGATTTTGTTTCAAACATTATTATACATCTGCATCGCGGGATAATATTTGACAGAAAATGTTGCACTCGCGAAACTTGTTAATGAATGCAGAATGTGTATGTGGAGTAGGCATTGTTCTGTGTGCGGAGTGTACCTACATAAACACGAATGCGAGAGGATTATAGCGACTATACCATGAGTAAACATATAAAATAATATAAAAAAGTAAACAGGAGAATCATAATTTGGTGTTAATTTGTTAAATTTTGAATTCATTTATTTGGTTTTAATATTGTTTTCAAGGGTGTGATTTTAATTACTGCGATTATACAAATGTTGGTATTACACCGGTTATACAAAGGTTGATGTAATCGATATCGCTATAGTTACTGAAATAACTGTTCTAATACATGGGAACTGAGGAAAATTTCGCATTTTTATTTGTTTCCAACTTCATGTGAATGGTATAGTCTACCTGTTGTTACGATTTGCGTTCTTGAGTGAAAATGAACTATACGAGGTTGTATGAATAGACTGTACATTATTTAGCCATAAGTAATTTGTATCATAAATATTTTAAGGTAGAATTACGTAGGCAAAATGGTCATATTAAAGCTACAACAGGTTAGTATTTAACCAGCATTTGGAACATGCTTTTCTCTCGAAAGATGGAAATATTCAAATCTCACGGAATGGTTAAGTGTAAATTTATGCAGGGTTTACCTCGTAAGCCGAAAAATTGAGCGAAGCTAGATTATTAGTACGTGATCAGAAGTGCAACTGTTGCAACCCGGTCATAAAAATTATGTGCCGGCTGGAGCAAATTCCTTTAGAAAAATTGTAAAATTTATTAAGGATTGTGTCGACCGCTTGACAAATTTTAGCGTGTGGAACCTTCAAGTTTATAGAATTCATAGAGCTATTATAAATCGTCACGTACGTCTGTACGTGGGAGAAGTCCAAAATTGAGAGCTGCTCTGATAAGCTTATTAGAAATGTTGAGATCGCCTACCGAGTTTTCTGGTCCAACTGGACTTAGAATTTAGTTAGTCAATAAGTAATGGTGTTAAATTTAAATTGTTCTGTAAACAGCAGAAAATAAATGCAAGTATTTGTACTTAAGTGTCTTATTAATTTTGCAATAGTCACTTTAGTCTTCGTGTACAAGTATATTTTGACTAAAAAGATTCGCAGTCACCTCGACTTTAGACGAATTCGGTGACTAGACGTATTGCTTTATGAAACACTACTCAATGATACGTCTCGTGGTATTTCAGGCAATACATCTCGAAATCGATTATTTTCTATCGCCTAGTTGTATAATATATGATTATTTCATGAGCTACAATTTATAATTATTATTATTTAGTAGTTATTTGGCAGGTCTACCATCTTTCAGTTCAGTTTGAGATCACTTTATAAATATTTGAGGAAAGTGAATAAAGTAAGCTACAGTATAGATTATAACATCTAAAAACTATTACTAATTCAGTGCATTTGAAGGCAAAGAACTTGGAAAGTATCAGACTTAAGAAAATTGAATTGAATTTTAATTAGAATTTTAGCTATAATTTACGTAAGTTTTATTTAATGTTGATTTCGATTTTCGTGAACGAGGAGTTGACAGAAAAGTGAATATAAAAACGCGTATCTACAAGTGGAGTTAGTTTTTAATTAACATATAGTAATAATTTTAGGATAGATTTAAATTTCTTGTAAATAACTGTTAACTTTGATAATATAAGGGATATTCAGATTGATTTTATTTATCGATTTCCAAAATTTCAGGCGTTTCAGTTGTCATTGCCACAGAAATATAGTCTGTGTTTTTTCTTTGGCAATCTAAACCAAATGAAATCTAATCTTTTGAATGGCTATGTCCACGTTAGAATAAAATTCTGCTGGTGGCGCGTTATTACTGTCTTTGTTTGTTATTTAAAATTTTGGTTTCAACAAAGTTATCAAACATACTCTTTTTCTATTAAAAATTTCTGGTCAGCCTAATCTAAACGTTGGCACACGTCGGGATCAAGTAACAGGAAAGACAAGGATGAGCGCTTGCCGCGACAGACGGGGGCAGAATCAAAACACAAGCGAGGACCATTAAGAAATTACGCCAAGTGACTCTAGCTCAAAATACGTCGCTTCTTGTATGTAACACAAGAAAACGAATTGACTCGGACGCTATGAAAGAAGCACATTTCGACTGGCAGAACTTGGAGCCCAACACACCTTGAAATAGAATAATAAGGACGAACTGGTAAAGTACCATAAAATTAATAACTTTTTCCAAAAACAAATAGGCTATAAAATCATAGAAACCTTGTAAGTCATAAGGACTGGATGATATTGCTTCAACCATGTTATAGTAGGGACTGGACCTTCTATTCGCCAGAATTTATATAGTTCTGGGAGCCAACCTAGCCCTTAAGTATATCTCGAGAATATAGAGACTAACCAGCGTGGTTTACATAGCAAAGGTTACTCGCAAAACCTTATAGATCAATTAGTCTTATATCCTTACTTAAGAGAGCGTGTGGCCAGCTGGAAAAGCGCTTGCGCAGCAGTCGGCAGGTAGTGGGTTTGAGCCCCCACACCCGGACATTGGTAGTATCGAATGCCCTCCCGCCATCATACGAACAATTTGGTGGTCGTGACCCCTGTGAGGGCGTTCTTCCTTAAGTCAAGGGGTTAGGCTAACCACCTACCCCGGCCGCTTCTTAAGATGGCTTATAAAACAACACTCATATTGTGTGGAAGTAACAGACTCTCAGCATATATTGAGAATCAGAAGACTTAAAACAGTGAAAAGTCAGCTCCGCACAACAGGAACAGTGTAATAGTAAAAACTGACCTTTAAGGTGGCGATTTACTCTTACGAAATTTAACTTAAAATTGCGGTTATCATGACTTCACTCGAGAGCAGGCAGTGCGGTTAATACTGAACCAAATTGAATCTACAATATACGAAAATAAGCAGAAAGATTCAAGGAAGGTGCCCTCCGTATTTAAAATTTAGTTTATAAATCACGGCTTTGACTAAAAAATATAAATAAAGTGGATTTTTGAACGTGAAATTCGACGATCTATTTCTGTAAGAAATACTCTTCAAACAGTAAAACAAAATGGGGGGCCATAATCTCTAGAGTTTTAACTATAACATACTAAAAATTCAAATAATTTGAACCAGAAGTTTGGCAGATGACCGAGAAGCAACATATACTTGTAATAGCTCATCGTGAGTAAATTTTGTGTTGGCAATTTAAGCTTTGATACGTGTTTCTCTGCTAAAAATAGTTCAGCCTCTGTAAGGTAGATGGCGCTACTGCTAATGACGTAATTCAAACTCGAATTGTGATATGCATAAACATGCAACTTGATATTTTTAGACGACCACAATCCTGGGCCTGATAACGACAACGGGGTGGAAAATAGTAGTAAAACTATGAGAGTTACATAAATATCACTTATATAAAAGTTGCAGGTAGGGTGACCAATATTGACATTTTGACCCGAAGACTTCGGGTTATCAACAAAATTCTTCGGGTAAACTAGAGGTTCATATTTAAAAGTTCCAGAGCAAAAGTAGAAAGTGGGTAAAGTGCCAAAATATAATTTTAGAAATTATTTTAAATTTTCTCCACAATAATTTAGTTTCTTCGCGGTTTACTTAACTTCTCAGATACATTGGATTGGATTTGTATAGTCTACCCAATTATAAATACTGAGAGCTGCTAAGATTTTATTTTACATAATTAGTGTTAAGCAATAAATATTAATTATTAATAGCATGCCATGTACAAGTGTTCCAAAGAAAGTTTTGACATATGACTATTGATGAGGCCGGAATTATTTTATGCGATTTCAGAAATATAAAATAATTTTTGGAATCGTATTTATAATGTACTTAACAAACTATTTCACGTTGATCTTTTTCATTGATTTTATCCCCCCCACCCAAATTATTTTTCTTCGTGTCAGCATCGGCGGAATGTAGGTAACCTTAGTTGTAGGAGCAAAGGTGGTGCACATTACTGGAATACTTTTGATTATACAGGGTGCCTCAAAAAAGCGCGGCAAATAAAACTTACTTTTTTTATGGAATTCCCTATATTTAGGCAGCTTGAAGGTTTTGAATTGACTCGTAATGAAATAGACTATTCTTTATTTAACTGTAGTTTATATCTTTACACTTAATGCAAATAATGTAACAGATTTAGTTTTTTGCATAGTGATGACAAAAGTGGTTTTTTTAACGAAAAATCGTTAAGAAAGCGTCACTTCTTTAAACAAAAAATTATAAAGAAAAGTAAAGTTTTTTAACTGTAAACAAAACTGCGTTTGAAAGACAAATATTGGCTGGTATCATCTGCTAATTTATAAATGGCAAAATGAATCGTCTGCGTTGTAAAATTCGACGATTTTGTAGCCATTTATGATTTGTACTGCCATTCAACCGCAAACCGGGATCGCTTTGTTAAATTAACACCTTACAAGAAAGCAGACACTGTTAACAAATTTTATTGCTATATATTGGTAAATGTTATACCTACCGTTTACAACCAAATTTACTCCGAGTGATTTTTTAAAAACTCAATTGCAGCAGGCCCTGGATAGCCTGAATCAGTTGC